>JAVTVY010042010.1:0-19718 GCA_036873755.1 Hanleya hanleyi | reverse complement strand
CGGTGTTGTCAGGAAACACATCCAGCGAACTGTTACTGGGTAGGGTCAGGTAAAACATGGCGACTGAGCTGTCCTGCTGCTGCTGTTGGTTTTAATAGGTCTTCCAGGCCTTGGGCGGTGGTGTCCGGCGTCGTGTTCGTCGCGTTGACTTGCTACGTGTCACGGCTCTGGAGATGTGGGGTGTCCTGATCGAGGGTGGTTTTTTAAAGGTCTGAAAAGAAGGTGCCCGTTGTGATGGTGGTGGAGTTTTGGGGGCTGACTCCGGTTCCCAGTCGGATTCCCAAGAAGGTTGTGGTGAGAGTCGTGGTGCACGACTCGGCGATTGCTGGGTTTGCTGCATAAAGGCCCAGCGGTGGGGGTTCCCCACCAATTCCTGTGGTACATGCATGTCTTTCAAGCCTTGAGCGAAGGCCTCCCATCCTCGAGGATCGGTGTGCGATCTGCGTTGACGCATCAGATCATTCACTAAATCCGGCATGTGGGTGCCGGGGACCACCTGATTCTGTACCAGGAGTTCGCCTTTATCATTCCAAGTCATGTTAGGATTCTGTTTCATCCGTTGTAATACCAGGCCAGCTTGTTTCTTGAACGAGGCAGGTACACTCTTCAGCACTTCGTCTTCCACCCACTGTGGGGCTGTGGGGGCTACCTCACCCAGCTGTTGGAGCGGTGCTGAGGTGAGCGGTCTGTCACGTGGTGGTGGTGGTGGTGCTGCTGTTGCTGGGGTAGACAGGGTTTTGTATTGGTCCATGAACGTCATGTACCGTTGAAGCGTCTCATTGTACCGTTGTACTTTCTCACTGTCGCTTAACCCCGCCGGTCTCTGTAAGATCTGTTGCATCTCTCCATCGAGGCTGTTTATGGTCTTCACCGTAGGTGGGACAGGGTAGGGTGATTGGAGGTTTTGCAGGAACCGTGGTTCGACGAGGACCATTTTTTTCGTGTGGTTCATTGTCGGTCAAAGAGTCCACCCAATACTGGACCCAACACGGAAGCGGCCAACGGTGCTAAGATGGCCCCGAGAAAGCCGCCTTTCTGTAACACCTTTTTCTTTTTTGTGTTTGAGGGACCCGCTTGTGGACTAGGGTTCGGAGACCTGTCTTATGCTTGGCCAACTTGGTCTTCTGAGCCGGAGTCAGTGGTACGTTGCCTTTTAACAGGTTGTACCTGATCTCGCACAGACAGCGTACAAGGTCAGGGTCCGCACCGCGTACAATGGTTCGGACTAACTCGGGTGGGGCCGTCTTCAATACACGGAGCGTGGGAGCGTGCTTCCGTACTCGCGCAGACATCCTGTACAACTAATGCTAGAACCCACATCTCTGCCCTTTTTATCCACCTCACAGACAAAGTCAACCCTGCTGTGGTATTCATTCTTTTTATTATTCCCCATCATCAAACACACAAACCCCAGCTGGAGGCGCCACTGTGGGTGTGTTTACATTATTTTTGCATGTACACGTGGTGGGTCTCTCCGGGAAAGATGCCGGTCCGTAGTCGAAGGTGGTCGGGGGTGGCTTGCTTGAGGTCGAAGAGCATATACCCGTGCTGAGGGGTTGTGGCATCTTTGAAGGCTTCCAACGCAAACGGTGTGCGGCCGGGATACATCTGTCTCGCCAGGTGCAGCAGTTGAGTGGTATCTCTCGGGTTTTTGAAGACCACCAGGTAGTGGGCATTTAAGCTGATATTCCGATGTTCTTTGTTTTTACTGAACAGATTCTGCACAATGTAGATGATGCTGAGCCGTCGATGATGGCTGCCTTTTGTAAAGAGTTGGGTCACCCGTGCATCCGTCTCCGCCATGAGATCATCCAGAACCACCAAGGTGTCGGGTTCCAAATCGGCCAGGTTGGGTAGGCCTTCCACGAACGTGATGTGGGGCATTGCTGCATACGCTTCCTGCCATTCTCCGTAACACCACACGACTCGGGCAATGGGTGGAGTGATCATGCTGTCGGCGTGTTGAAGGAGCTTCCTGACGAAGTGCGTTTTGCCGGAGCCCGTCGGTCCTGCGATGACGCAAGTGAAGGGATGCTGCCACCCAGGGTCCATGGTTTGAGGTCTATCCGTTGTCGTGGTAACCCGCTCTTGTAAATTTCGTACGAGTGAACTGGAATGGTGGTGGGTACAACGGCGGTCGTCGTTGTCTGTTCACGTTCAGAGATGGTGCTGGGGGTGGGTACAACGTGGGTGGTCGGTTCACTGTGAGGGATGAAATCCGGTGGGTCTTGAGACGTAGTAGGTGTACTTGGTGTAAGTGTAGAGCTCGACGTGGCTTGCACGCGGGGTGTGGTGGTGGTGGTGACTGGGCTCGATACGACTGGTGCTCTCTGTAGACCCGTTTCACTAATGGGTGGTGTTCTCAGTTGGTAAAGTAACGTACTGACATAGGCTACGTCGTAAACCACACCTCCGTACAACACACTCAGCAGGGTTAGCAATAGCACCCCAAAGACCACTTGCGCTTTGCGCGTTTTGCGAGACGCTGTCTTCGGAGGCAGCTGCTGTTGGTCCATAGCACTGGGGTCGGACGTGGAATGAAGGAGGACGGCAGTGGTGTCTGGTTTTATAGTCGTTTCACCTGGTTGGCAGCGACCCAGGAATTGAAGGAACTGGGCCAGCCTTGCCATTTTACGAAATGAAACAGTTTGCCACGTCGACGTTCCGTTTTCAAAATCTGCTCCACCGTGTAGTAGTCTTGCTGTGTTTTTACAACAGGCTGTAATTCCGTGTCGTAAAACGTCCCCAGCAACGTTTCCCCTTGGAGATCTTCCAGTTCATAGACTCGCCGCTGTCGGGGTAGGCGCCGTTTAATCAGGAAGTGCTCATCGCTCCAGTTGGGCAAGTAACTTTTCTCGAACTTGCCCTTGACTTTACTGATCCGTACAGGGTCCCCGACCTTGTACACCGCCTTCGTCGTTCGCTGCGATGGCCTGGGGTACAAGACACGCCGGACTTGGGCTTCATTGCGTTGGGTCACGGTAATGGGGGCTCTCTCTATACTTCGATGATAGGCTCGATTGTAACCCCTCACCAGTTTCGGGAGAACATCGATGTACCGCCTTGTATTCTTATAGGTGAAATATTTATACATGCGGCCTTTGAATGTCCTGTTGAACCTCTCCACCACGGAAGCCTTGGTCTCGTTGTACGTATGGAAGAAAACCACCTTCTGTTTCTTGAGAAAGGCTTGGAACGGTCTGTTGAGGAATTCCGTGCCTTCGTCGGTTTGCAAATACAAAGGTTTGCGCCCGGTCTTGAAGATGTCTTTGAACGCCGCTATGAGATTTGCCCCCGTTTTCGTCCGGATGGGTACCACCCACGCATACTTGGATAGGATATCGATGCACGTCAAGATATACCGATTCTCATCGTTGTGTTTGGCAAAGGCGCTCATATCCACCAAATCCGCTTGCCACTGGGCATCTATTCCTCCCACGATGACCCGGTTCCGTAGAAAATGGCGACGGACAGATCGATGTAAGGTATAGGTGTCTTGTCTTCTTAACCAATCTCGGACTTGGGCACGTTGTACCCCTGGGGTTTGGCCGCTCGAGAGAGAGCCGACAATGCACTATAGGCTGCCGGACTGTCGGGACTGTAGTATAAGTTATCCAACACCTTCTCCCAGCGCTTCATGGTGACAAATGATGATGGACCCTGGCTCTATCGTTTATTTATAACGGGTATATCTTGGGCCGGAGTTTCTTTCTGATTTTCTTCGTGGACTTCCACAGTGGCCATGGTCAATGACCAGTCCAACTCGTCTGATGACCGCTTGATAAGCACTTCATCCACATCCACCACGGCATCTTCCAATGCAGACCATAGATCAGGGTGAAGGGTAAAATGCACTGTACCTCCATCTAGCCGAGCCAATTGAGCAAAGAAAGGGCCGCGTCGGATGTACACATCGTGACACAAGTGGATGAGGTCGCCGTCCAGTTCACCAGACAACACCCGTTTGAATTTGGTCCAGCCTTCCCGGGACAGACGAATGTGAGCCGGGCACGGTTGTGTAGGGTCCGTGTCTCCCACCACCTCCTCCATGATATCGACCTTATCCGCATACACGTGCAGGAAAACCTCGGGGGTCAAGCTGAAATACGCCAGTACTATATGCTCCGTCATGGTCAGTACGTGAATGGTACCAGATTTCACTGTCTCTCGTATTTATAGGGAGAACCCCGTGAGATCAAAGGATCAGGTGGTCATGTCATTGGGCTGACTGAGTCTAGCGGGGTAATCAATGGCATCGTCGTCGGGTTCATGTAGTTGTTCATGGGGTTCAGCCAGGGCGTCCTCCATAGCACGAGCCCATGCCAATTGGTCGGGTGATCGGTCGTCCGGTGTAAACAACTGGTCCACAATAGGCACTACTTTCTCCAAGGCTGACCACACAGAGGGGCTTAGGAGGATACTTCGCGTAGGCTCTTGGTAGCGGCCCAGGCGTATGTGGACGGGCGGGTCGGAATATACGTAGATGGCATTGTCCAGGTGGATGAGGTCTCCGTCCAACTCACCGCTCAACACCCGTTTAAATTTAGTCCAGCCATCACGCTGTAGCGTCACCGTATTCGATAGCATCTCAGCGGGCGCCCAGTAAATAGCTTCATCGTCTTTCACGAGGATGACTTTATCTTGATAGACGTATAACCCCACACTGGGTGTAAGAGGCAGGATGGCTCGTAGTGACATGCTTGCTCTAAATGTCGAAGGGAGAATGACACACACTCTGTCTCATCCCTCGTATTTATAGTGTCAATACCACAGCGCCAGGGTGAATAGGGCACAGACTAGTATGAGGCCAACCAGCCGGCGCTGGTTCCGGCGTGAGCGCTCCTGGTCCATAGCGCGAGCATCAAGGATGGCTGTCATAGTCCAGTAGTGGTGAGTGATGGCACGCCTGTCCATCGAGTGCACTCTGTGGAGGACCGCTTCTGTGAACTCGTTCAGGATCTGGCGTCGTCCCTCGTTGTCGTCGCCATCTGCAAACATGGACCGGACCACTGCTCGGTAACCCGTGAATGAATTCACCACGGTGGCATACTGTAAAATGCGAGTCGCATGGGGCTGGATCTCCGCCATGGCTCTGTAGAAATGAAGGTGTGGGATCCAGAGGGACGTGTTTTATAGACCAGATGTAGCTCTACGGGTGTAGTCCGTGATACGTACTATTCTGATGGGTTAGTCCAAAAAAAGGAGCAACAACAACAACAACAACAACAACACAGATTACAGATCAATCCTTTTATTATGCGTGAACAACATAGAAATGCATGTACTGACCTGTCTGTGGGAGGTTTCCCACAATGGCGTTCACCTTCGCGTCTTTTCGTGTACGTCCGTGTCTTTTCGTTAAAGTCCGTGTATCTTCGGTAAAGTCCGTAGGCATTGGGCAAGGAAGCTTTTTCCCGAGACCGAATCACCGCCAGACATGACTGCATCACCGCGGATGAATACATTCTTGCACTCACTCACACCACAGGTCGAGTGAGGTATCAAAGTGAAGCTTAGGTGAGGGAGCATCTAATGGACTGGGTGTGGGGTTGACATATCGATAAAAAATGGATATGACCTTGAACTGATCACGTGACCTCCCCGTGATGACAAATACCCAGAACCAAGTCAGTACATGC
The DNA here is from genome assembly GCA_036873755.1 of Hanleya hanleyi. NCBI lineage: Eukaryota > Metazoa > Mollusca > Polyplacophora > Lepidopleurida > Hanleyidae > Hanleya > Hanleya hanleyi. The sequence continues at coordinate 14,079 of JAVTVY010042010.1, read as the reverse complement.
ATCCCATAGTCCCAGGTCACGCCCGATTCACGCAGACAGGAAGTGACGTCATACACCTGCGCACAACCGTGATGGAAAAAACCCAGAAAGGGTATGAAAATAGCCTTTTTTTGGAGCTAGGAGAGCCCCTAATGGACCAATGGGGTCGAGTGAGGTATCAAATTGAAGCTGAGGTAAAGGGGCATCTGATGAACTGGGTGTGGGGTTGACATATCGATAAAAAATGGATATGACCTTGAACTGATCACGTGACCTCCCCGTGATGACAAATACCCAGAACCAAGTGAGTACATGCATCCCATAGTCCCAGGTCACGCCCGATTCACGCAGACCGGAAGTGACGTCATACACCTGCGCACAACCGTGATGGAAAAAAATGGATATGACCTTGAACTGATCACGTGACCTCCCCGTGATGACAAATACCCAGAACCAAGTGAGTACATGCATCCCATAGTCCCAGGTCACGCCCGATTCACGCAGACCGGAAGTGACGTCATACACCTGCGCACAACCGTGATGGAAAAAACCCAGAACCAAGTCAGTACATGCATTCCATACAGGCAGAATGCAGGCAGGCAGACAGGAAGGCAGGCAGGCAGGCAGGGAGGCAGGCAGTCAGTGCGGTGAGTGGGGTGGGTTCAAAATGGCGGACAACAACAGGCCGCCATTTTGAAAACCCAGAGACCTCATTTGCATATTTTCAAAAGGGTGAACAGGCCGCCATTTTGAAACACACCACCCACAACACACACAAACAAGCCGCCATTTTGAAACACACCACCCATAACACACACAAACAAGCCGCCATTTTGAAAAACCCAAAGACCTCATTTGCATATTTTCAGTAACAACAGGCCGCCATTTTGAAACACACCACCCACAACACACACACAAACAAGCCGCCATTTTGAAAATATGCAAATGAGGGCTGGGATGGGGCAGGTGAAATTGTCCACCATTTTGAAACCCACCACCCATAACACACAACTACAAGCCGCCATTTTGAAACACACCACCCATAACACACACAAACAAGCCGCCATTTTGAAACACACCACCCATAACACACACAAACAAGCCGCCATTTTGAAAACCCACACACCTCATTTGCATAAACTCATTTGCATAAACTCACGCATGCGCACACACACACTTCTGACCCAAAAACAAATTCTGCGCATGCGCAGTGAGGCGCTATTAGTCCCAAAGACTTGCTATATACTACTTACAGATCTCCAACGAAACGTCAGCTCCACAGCAATAAAGAAGTTGTTATCCATAGAATAGCCTTGTGTTATATACGCCGACTTCTAAATGCCTATCAAAGAAATCATATCCCTCGTGATTGAATATTTGCTGTCTTCCTCGGATATTGGAAGATAACGGTTTTATCTGACCAGGAAAGAGAAAAAGGCTGCTGGGTTTGGTAGTAATGAAATCAAGAGTGAAATATGAAATAAATGCTCGTGTCAAAAGAAACGTGAGTGTTCATGTTCAAAGTGGGTAACGGCGTTTATAAAATAACGGAAGTCCGTGTTGTCTTATGACAATAACAACAGCCTATTTTGAAAATGTTATGTTATTTCCCGGTCGGAATATGTCCATAGGTCTCCTTCGGGACCAATTTAAATCTCGTTCTAGATCTATATCTAGCTTATACACCGTAAAAATTGGCGACATGTTTAATGTCTCAAAATGAAACTTGATTTTGTCCCAACTTTTGAGACATGTGAGTACGTACATATTTAATTTGGAAACGACTTCATGTTTCAATTTGAAACACGTGTCATCCTAATATGTGTTAATGATGTCTCAATATGGACATGTCGTCGTTAAACATGTGTCCGTTTGAAACATGTGACATCCTGCACAGTGAAACATGTGTTGTATGTACATCTCTCAATCTGAAATATGTTACGGCCGACTACATGTTTCAAAATGAAACGTCTAAGCCCAATCATGACATTGTCCCAACTTTTGGGACATGTCGCAACCGAAACGTGTCCGAACATGTCTCAAACTTGGAAGTGATTCAAAATAGTCTATCTCCCATTACATGTTTCATCAGATCGCCAGATCGCCTGTGAAAGAAACAGAAATACACGAATCGTTTATTAAATTCAGCTTGCATCAGTTTTTATTCTCTTATCTTCGATGGAAGTCCAACTCGGGTGTAAACCAACAATAACGATAGGCTACAGACAGGAACATATACAATAGCCAAGCTTGCTCCTCAGGTTAACGATGAATGTGATCATTCCAGACAGATATATGTTCGGTACATCATAGTTCCTGATGTGAACCCATTTATCATAGCGTGCAAATTGTTCATGACAATAATGTGCTCATGTTTTGGTGAACTAGATCACAGATTTGCACAAAATGGTACATTTACATTCAGATATTAACCAAAATAATAATTTACTCAAGTTGCCACATCGGTCTGTTGATATGACACAGCCTAATCCAGCACACAAGAAGCAGCTCTCAACAGGGGTACTATATTGCATACATATATCGACCATACTTGCTGTCTTATATACATGAATTTCTGTAACTTGAAAATGATTTTATCATTCATTGATCTGCTCGCGGTAAATATCTCCGAGTGAGAGTCGTTGAATTTCCATTCCGTTTCGGGAAATGGAATACGGATTGCAGATGATTATTAAGATAACGGAGTCCTGGACTCGTCTCGAGTTGTCGCAACAGTGGTCACAGTCGGGGAGGAAGGACGAAAATTGTTTTACACGCCAACAATATTCAATATTTTCATAAAGATAAAAACTAATATCCTCTCTCTCCTCCTGGTTTCATCTTCGCATATCCAAGTCGAACACCACACGTGTTGCCTTGGCTGAACATATAAACACAATATCTGATCAGAATATCAGTTTGATGATGTCATAGCTCTATAAATATTCCGGGATCCATATTAGGAGGAGTGCAATGTATGACATCTTTAAAATTCAATTTTGATTGAATATTTGAAAGAAATTAACATCAATACACTTGCCATATTTGAAAATCTCACAGGCTGACATCAAAGAAAATCCTCGCTGCACTGTGTTGGCAAGCTCCTATCTTGATTGGCTATATGACATCACGTGCGTTTCCTAGTTTTTACCAATTTACTCAAGGTCAAGGTAAATGACGAAACATTAGTGTAGTATTGAACTTGAAATGTGAAGATGCCTGCATGGTTTGGTGTCATTTGTGTCATACAATGGCCGAATCCCGCGCAAGGCTGTAATCGTATATAGAGCAATCGTATTGTCCAGAAAATATCCTGATGCGCTAGACACATTTAAAATACTGGATGTAGCTCTGGTCACACGAAGAACACAGTTGTTGTTTCTTCCAACGCGAGCCCTCAATGATGCCCATCAATGTCACTCATTTTTTTATAGCGACACTGCTGTTTATTTTTTTGGTATGAATCATTGGCAAGTGGCGATCATGTGGGGTACCGGGAAAGTGGTGTTTTACCTTTTTCTTCGAGATTTTTTTTTGTTGGAGCTATTTTATTTCACATTAGATAATTCTTCCCTAATGTACTTTGTAGTTTACTTCGAAGAACCTGGCACAAATAAACAAAATGGAAAATCTGATAAAAAAATCGACCAAAAAGTCATATTTATAATATGACGTAACTGCGAAGTGTTCAAGGATTGAATTTTTTGGATTTTTGCACCTTCTAGCAGCGCGGACCCCAAGATATATTTTGGGGGCTTTTAGAATCAAGGAGTGAAAAAATGTTTAGTGGGGAGGAGGCGTCTCTTCCCAGACAACATTATCCGACTTTTATACTGTGTTCCTTGAGACATGTCGCTTTTGCGACTCGGTTGTACGTGTTTCGGCTTTGATGTTTCGAACAGCTATTCGGGTCATTCTAGTGAAACGGCAACGCGATTGAAACATGTCACAACCCTCAAATAGCTGTATTCTCGCGTCTTTGAGACATGTTTTCATGGGAAAACAGGGTGACACATGTAACATTATGAAGCATCTCACATGTTACCCATCTCAAAATGAAACGTTAAACATGTAACCACTTTTTGCAGTGTAGTATTGGACCCTCTTACGGATGGCCAGTTACTGGTTGATGCAGCAACAACAACTTTTTCCCAGTTAGACGGAAGATTGTGAGAGCAAGACCCAACCTGTAACCATCTGTGTCATTTATACGCGGTAAGACTGCCCCTGGGATCGTGTGTATCCATTTTCGGCCTACTTTCGGCAACTATATGAGGGAATTCTCCGAAATCAACACCACGTGATGTCGTCAGCCAATCAGCTAAACTCTACCGACGTAACCCTAACGTAAACCGCCATTTTCGAGTAATGTGCTGTCCTACTTGTTCAAAATTACAGATCTACAACACATCTTGGATGATACGGAACCTATTCATATCTGTATCTTTTGTAAGCTCAGACAATATATGTTTCAGAAGTAGTATGAAAAGCCTGTAAATGATCAGATTTCTCGAGTCTGTTCTCCGCCCGATGAAGACCGAACAGTATACGGTAAAGTATCGGATATCGCTCCGCTATAATGGCGACACACGATTCGCAGGCCATCTGGCATCAGTACACAATTAATCACTTCCGGGTCGGTGCCCACGATCTACATTGTTTAGAAATTTGAGAGCAGATCTTTATGGATTTTATGAGCTGCGATTTTTCAGCATTTCTGATACATTTGATATTTCAACTTGCAGATGAGTCTTCAAACTGTACTTCCTGGTGTTGATTTGGGCCACTTTGAAAAAAGCATGGTGGATGAAGACGTGATCAGTGAAGGGTGAGAAGGCTCCCTGTTTACAAATCGAATGACATTCTGTAGCACCAATCAGCTGTCAGTGGCGGTAATTTGAAATTTCCATGGTCAACATCTGTCAAGACTTCCACTGGTAATGTCGCACAAGGTAAATATTGACATGCCAGGTGGATTTATGCATTGTGAATTTTCTGGATTTTTGCCGATTTTTAACGCTAATACATAACAAGTAACAGAATTAATTGTGTACTGATACCTGTCACACGACATTTTCACATTTGACCAGAGAACTTTAAATCGTCACTGTGGCTACAGTTTTTACTGGATCAGCCCAATTTTTTCCATGATGACTCCTGAACTAAGTTCAAATATTAGGGTTGTTTCAAATTTATGTTATTAAATTATTAATAAAATAAAATAAAAATTTTAATTAATTTTAATAATTTTTTTAATTATTAAAATTATTTTTTTTCTTGCTAAATGTGGTTGAAATAAATATCATACTGATAATGCTGGCTAACATCTCTTGTATTGCTATGCCATTTCTGCGACAAAATTGAGACCTTTTGGAGCAAATATAGGCAAAAAATGACTGATTTGTCAGTACTAGGGCCAAATAGTCAATGCCAAATATGACGAGGTTCATTTAACACAGCTGGTAATTATGAGCAAATGAACTTTCAAGATACAATAAAATGTAAATGGAAGAAAGGAAATTCACATAGATACAATTACATGCTTTTTTTTTCAAAATCGCGACCTCAGTTCAAATCTTCAATGCTTCAAATCATTTATGCATTAATTCATTTTATATCAGTCTAAAACCACATGAAATTAATACTAATTATATCACCTGTAAAAACTCAGATGTTTGTTCCACACACAAAGAATTTCCAAAATGCCTTTTGCATTTGTAACTTTAATGAGACAAATAAAATCTGATTAACTGAGTCAACAGTTAATCTGACTGTTGAGGGTTTCTCATTGTTGTGTGTTTATTGTCAGTCACATTTGCATCATAGCAAATACTTTCTCTTCATTCCATTTCCACTATCTCCAGGACTATAAGTATGTAATTCTCTTTCATATTCATATCAGAGATCTTGTAGGTAGCAAGAAACATGGATTACAGGCACCAAATATTAGCAAGCCCCATACAACCCTCTCCCCCCCCCCCACACACACATCAACTCTGGGAATTTCGCACAGTGTGACTCAGAGGTATGCCTCCAACTCTGTTGGAAGATAGGCCTTTCTCACTGTAAGTTGCCACTTTAATCTTTCACCAAACAGTTAACAGTTTAAGTTAGGCAACTTCCAGCTGTCCTCATCTTTCATGGTTGTTAATGTAGCAGAGATCAGCAAATGACCATCAGATATGTTGTCATTGAAGTTTATTCCTTTTTTCTTCTATGTTGTGTTTTGACAAGTGTTGCCTGTTTGCAGACATTGCATTCATGGACTTGAAATCTGACACAGAATATATTCCTCAATGTTATTTAGGAGTTTTCTCAGTAATAATAACTGTTTACAAGTAATATGTGCATCTTTCTAAGTACTGCCAGCAAGATCTTGATGAGATGTAGATCCATCCAATTGAACTGACATATATTCTCTATATGGGAGTTGTGTATACCATAAACACCTCTGTGTTATATTTTGGTATGTGTTGTGTACACATTTGTGTATCTTGCTGTCACTTATTACAGGATTAAACATGTCTTTGATCTTTGTATCAACATCAAATTTAAATCCCATTTGATAGATTACTGGGATGACCCACTGATTACACGGAGAAGTTAACCACTGCTATGAAGGAAATTTTTACCAAATGTAGCCTAAATGAGCAGGTTGAAAACAAATTATGTTTTGACACATTTTGAATTTAAGTTTTCTTTATTTTTAAACTTTAATTTGAATAATTTCATAAAAAAATGAATTAAAATAATAAAAAAATAATTAAAAATAGTGTTTAACATATCTAGTTAATGCTTTATACTTCTTTTTATAGGCAGAAGGATTGTCGACTTGGTGCTTTTTACCAGATGGAAAAATATGTACAGGTTAGTGAGATATTGTACTTTTTACTTGTACCTCAGTCTTAAGTCATATGGGGCAAACTGAGGGGAAATTATAAAGGGGGTACCCTTGGTATATAGGCTGTAAAATCTCTATCTGTGCATAGTTTTATCTGTGCCTTCTCAAGAATGTTTGGGGATGGGTATGGTTTGTTCAGATGAGAGCATTCCTTATTTTAACAATGGTTCCATTCCTGACAGGCATCAGTACACAATTAATCACTTCCGGGTCGGTGCCCACGATCTACATTGTTTAGAAATTTGAGAGCGGATCTTTATGGATTTTATGAGCTGCGATTTTTCAGCATTTCTGATACATTTGATATTTCAACTTGCAGATGAGTCTTCAAACTGTACTTCCTGGTGTTGATTTGGGCCACTTTGAAAAAGCATGGTGGATGAAGACATGATCAGTGAAGGGTGAGAAGGCTCCCTGTTTACAAATCGAATGACATTCTGTAGCACCAATCAGCTGTCAGTGGCGGTAATTTGAAATTTCCATGGTCAACATCTGTCAAGACTTCCACTGGTAATGTCGCACAAGGTAAATATTGACATGCCAGGTGGATTTATGCATTGTGAATTTTCTGGATTTTTGCCGATTTTTAACGCTAATACATAACAAGTAACAGAATTAATTGTGTACTGATACCATCTTATGGATGGCGAAGTGTTCGCAAATGAACAAGACCAGGCTACATCATGGGTCAACTGGGACAGTCATGTGGTTGTGTATGAAGATTGGGATGGTTTCTATAAATAGTGATCCAATGAGAATGCTCGTGTTAATTTAAAACGGCGCGGGTCGAATTACCAATCGCTGGCGGGGAGACAGTTGGAACTGCAAGCTAGCACTGTCTGTTAAATACCTTGGTTTACAGCCCTACCATCTAGATTTATATCCTGTTAATATCCCATTCGGTAAATCTCGCTAAATTCAAAAATGTTCAATCGATAATATTCCAAAACCACTAGGGCTATTTAGAACGTCTGTAAAGAGTTAAACAGAGTTGTCAACAACCTTTCGAAATTCAGATCATAAACAAAGTACACGGCGGCGCCATATACATGCACCACGCAAAGTTCGGTAAGGCTGTGGTGCAAGACCTTCCATTGAAAAGGTAATATCATGTACAAAGAAATGACGACACAACTTGCAGCATATTCTGTCAACTATATTTCGTGAGTCTTACACCAAATCGTTGCCAAAAATTCCATTGGTAGATATTAGAGGGGAAAAAATATTTTTTCACCAAAATGCAAAATAAACCTACACACTGGGTTGATAAAAGAGGTTTGCAAATCACGAAATGATGTTTGACATGTGGCTGTCGCCATCGGGACCCCTCGGGCCGGGCCCAGAGCAATTGTGGAAATAATGTTTCTGACCCCAACAACTCACATATTTGGGGTGGGCATAATTTTACCTGTATGATATAGATCATAGACAGACAAAACAATATAGCAATAGAGCAGTGATTACCTATAGTAGATGTAGTCGAACGATTACTGTCTATTCACAGCAATCCACACAGGTTTGTGTGAACTCCTGAAAAACACATCCCATGGCACCGACTTTCAATATGCTTCTGGTACTGGCTGTATTAAACAACTGTATGAAGTTTCATTGTTGTGAGTGAAGGACTTTTTGAGATAATGTGTTTACAAGGATAAAAACAGACAGACATGTATAAAGGGACAGAACTCCTGAAAAACACATCCAATGGCACCGACTTTCAATAGGCTTCTGGTACTAGCTGCATTAAACAACTGTATGAAGTTTCATTGTTGTGAGTGAAGGACTTTTTGGGATAATGTGTTTACAAGGATAAAAACAGCCAGACATGTATAAAGGGGCATAACTCCTGAAAAACACATCCAATGGCACCGACTTTCAATAGGCTTCTGGTACTGGCTGTATTAAACAACTGTATGAAGTTTCATTGTTCTAAGTGAAGGATTTTTTGAGATAATGTGTTTACAATGATAAGATGGACAGACGGACGGACGGACGACGGAGGCAAGGACAATATCTGCCCGAGGGGTAATAAACGGTTTATCCGGGCATTAACACGGTTCATAAGTGGTATGATAAATGGTTCCCCTTGTCAGATCTAGTTTTATGCTCTGTTGCACAAGGAAGTGATGGACCTTGATATTGAGGATAATGAATACCTCTTAGAGAACTAAGAAATGTCGGTCATTATTTCACATAAAGTGTGATTGACAGCTCTGGTGTTGGCGTCTGATTGACAAAAGAAGCCAAACAGGATATTTAATGTATACCTCCAAGTACAAATAAGGTTTACCCTACCCGGCCTGGGATCTGTTCCGGCCTCCCTCTAATTTATCTTCGTTACCTATTGGGATAGAGGGTTGAAACATTTCCTACTATATATCTGGATGAATGTAATAAATGTTGACGTCACATTTTTGCTATTTTATGACCGATTTTTCGTTTTCAATATTTTCTCTCATATACTAAATAATATGGAAGGAAATAATTAGTTATGGGAAAATAAATTACCTTGCTTCCATTTTATACAAGAAAAATGTGCAAAAAATGGATAGAAAATACCGAAAAAGCGATTTCCCGAAGAGCCCTCATGGCCGCCATTTTGAATTTCCCCATGATTCGTTGCGCATAGGATTATGTAAATAATTTTGAAATGACACCAATCAGATTCGCAGAAAATCTGAAAGTTTCAGCTACTGTCCTGCTGCAATGAAAGTTGGTAGGGACTCCCCACCCCGACCTCCTAAGTCAGATAGGATCAAACAAATCTGTGATGCACTTTTTAATATCTTGAACCACTTAAAAGGGTGTGTCTTCATTGTCGTCAGGTGTAGTTCTGGATTTAACATCGACTATCGCATCCATTTTTCTGAGCTCGTCCCGCGATAAATGTTCTATTATTCCAGCTCCGTATCCATCTCCGAGTACGTTGATTGCTGTTCTACATCGCGCGCTGAAATACAAAAACCAGAACGATATCAGGATGACGGAAATAATTTGAGAGTTAATCTGTCTCTAATCTTATAGCCGAGAGGACACCCTTTTCCAGATATTGATTACATGTATAAACGATTCTTGAAAGTAGCCAAAACCCGATTTGAAACAAGGAAACACGACAGAAAGTTATCTCTTGGCACAAAATGCATACGCGTGTGCCTATTGGCAAAGTAACAACATATTGGGTAATTTTGTTTTGACTCGATATCTTTGAATAGTGCGGTAACCTCTACAAACTAACTATTGAGATTATGCGACTGTTATCAGCCTATTCGACAAATCTAACTTGTCAAAACGACACAGCAGGAGATTACGTCAATGTGCCACCAGGTGTAAATGCATGAACGCCAGGTGATATCGAAATGCCTTCCTGATGTGGGAAATGTAAACGTGGCCATTTTGAAAAGCATTTAGTAATTCTCCAGACAGAGTTACCAACCCTGTTTCTTCGTTCATCTCTGTTGGTTTAGACGCTTCATGGACATGCAGCGGACAAACTTTAGTTTCACGAGATAAGCGACAATTGAAGAAATGGCCTTGGCCTTGGCAACTGTGGATTTATATACAATTTGAGTAATATAAATGCAGCATGTCAACTGCGGTTTCAACTTTGATAACAAGCTGGAGGGATCACGGGATCGATAACAAGCGGGAGAGATCACGGGATCGATAACAAGCGAGAGGGATCATGGGATCGATAACAAGCGGGAGAGATCACGGGATCGATAACAAGCGGAAGGGATCACGGGATCGATGACAAGCGGGAGGGATCACGGGATCGATAACAAGCGGAAGGGATCACGGGATCGATAACAAGCGGGAGGGATCATGGGATCGATAACAAGCGGGAGGGATCATGAGATCGAAAACAAGCGGGAGGGGATCGATAACAAGCGTGAGGAATCATGGGATCGATAACAAGCGGGAGGGATCATGGGATCGAAAACAAGCGGGAGGGATCACGGGATCGATAACAAGCGGGAGGGATCACGGGATCGATAACAAGCGGGAGGGATCACGTGATCGATAACAAGCGGGAGGGATCACGTGATCGATAAAATGCGAGAGGGATCACGGGATCGATAACAAGCGGGAGGGATCACGGGATCGATAACAACCTGGAGGGATCACGGGATCGATAACAAGCGAGAGGGATCACGGGATCGATAACAAGCGGGAGGGCTCAGGGTATCGATAACAAGCGAGAGGATCACGGGATCGATAACAAGCGGGAGGGATCACGGGTTCGATAACAAGCGAGAGGATCACGGGATCAAATAACAAGCGGGAGGGATCACAGGATCGATAACAAGCGGGATGGATTACGGGATCGATAACAAGCGAATCGGGAACAAGCGGGAGGGATCACGGGATCGATAACAAGCGGGAGGGATCACGGGATCGATAACAAGCGAGAGGGATCACGGGATCGATAACAAGCGGGAGGGATCACGGGATCGATAACAAGCGGGAGGGATCACGGGATCGATAACAAGCGGGAGGGATCACGGGATCGATAACAAGCGAGAGGGATCACGGGATCGATAACAAGCGAGAGGGATCACGGGATCGATAACAAGCGGGAGGGATCACGGGATCGATAACAAGCGGGAGGGATTACGGGATCGATAACAAGCGGGATGGATTACGGGATCGATAACAAGCGGGAGGGATCACGGGATCGATAACGAGTGGGATCACGGGATCGATAATAAGCGGGAGGGATCAAGGGATCGATAACAAGCGGCATGAATCATGGGAACGAAAACAAGCGGGAGGGATCATGGGATCGATAACAAGCGAGAGGGATCACGAGATCGATGACAAGCGTGAGGGATCGATAACAAACGGGAGGGATCATGGGATCGATAACAAGCGGGAGGGATCATGGGATCGAAAACAAGCGGGAGGCATCACGGGATCGATAACAAGCGGGAGGGATCATGGAATCGATAACAAGCGGGAGGGATCATGGGATCGAAAACAAGCGGGAGGGATCACGAGATCGATACCGGGGTCAGTTATACCTGAATTAAAATAAAATAGGCTACCTCGCCTGGCGCTTAGCATTAAAAGGATAGATCAAGGATCGGTTAACCCGGTGTAAGGATAATGTGACTGGCAGAAGTAACATGTCTGCCTATGGTATGGTGCCTCGACGAGGCAACACTATAAAGGCCGCGTTGTCAGGTGCAGGCACGTCATGGTAATATGGGTGAACAGTTGATGAAAGTCACGTTAAATCCTATTCGCTCACTCACTCATTCACTCACTCACCATGATAAGCGTCGTTTTTCGGTTTTCGGAACAGGGGAATACAATTATCCCGGAGTTTGAGACGTTTGTTTTGTCATGCAATATCTGCGGCGGGGATGACATTGGAATGACAAACTGAAATATTCACGTTGCACTCACAGGAACCAATCAATGGCGAGAAGGGTGCTGATGTCATCCGTTGGTAATCCCATTGCGGTGAGGATCATAATCATGTAGACGACGCCCGCTCCTGGAATACCAGCTGCTCCCATCGCTATAGAAAGGGCCAAGATGCTGTCAATAACAAAACAAGCGCTGGATGAGCGCAAAGACCTCCGTCGAGGCAACAGGGTCCGTAGCGTAATACATCACTGAATAACATACGGCCGGATGCCAAGCTCAATTTTGCATTTGTTGGACGTTAACTTCATCAATGGTAATTAATCTGGGATTGAGGGTTCCTCACCAGCATGTCCAGACAGGGATGTGAAAGTTACATTCCCAGCAAATAATTTTTGCTTGATTTGACGTGCTTGAAATATTGGGGTATGGAATAGAGTATATTGATGGAAAACCTGGAAAAGTGCTTGAGACATTAGGCCCCATCCCACCCACACCTCCCCATGAGAGGATCCCCTCACCCAAATCAACACGTTACCGACAGAAATGAGACCCTGTGTGCCTAGTTGTACCAACTTGCTTGTGATTTTGTGCTATAGGCCCAACACAGCAACACTTCATATTTTGTATGTGTACAGTATAGCATCATCATTGATGAGAGAATGCTCTTCAAAACACACCTGATTTTACCGACACTTCGTTCTGATCTGTCTCAACATCATATGATGAGGATTCAATGCGCTCGGTATAATTTTGTATACTGGTGTTACAGGTCACCTTCGCCTTCACCTTACTGTATCAATGACCATGGACTTGTACATGTATCACATTCACATTGAATGGTGATGGCTGATGAGAATATTGCCCCTATGGAACAAATGACTGGATTCCACGCAGCAAATATTTATTGTGTAACAGTGAGAAGAAAATTAATTGTATAAACATTCCGAGCCTCATTGAACACAAGCCGCACCATACTTGATATGAATATAACGCGCGTACATTAGCTTGCTAGGCTTGGACGTCGCTTATATTAGTTAATATGGACAGACTCGCAAAAATCTCAAAATTTTCAAAAGCCACAAAATTGCCCTCAGCTTGTACAGAGTGAGTAAAAATACTTATGTACAACTTGATGTTTAGAAATGACTGTGTTGAGCGGTTCTATTCTCAACTTCTCTTTTATTGTATGTCATAGAGGACAGGGTTTGGTAGATAATTAAAAACTGTATTAACTCGGCTTCACATTTTAGAGAATGACTTTAATTGAGCCAAAGATGAAAGAGAAATACACTTATAAAAAATCTATTTAAAAAAATATCTGTATATATGTTTATATTAATTTCCATAATTTATTGAAAAAAACTATACGTAGACTTCGACCACCCAATATCACACAGACCAGGCAACTGTGAGAACAAGTGAAAGATACCCATCGAGTTGAGCGGATTTGCAGATAAACAACAACAAAAAATTGCACTTTGTGCCTCACGAGGCCCTTCTCCATAGAGTGCATGCCAGTTATTTTTCTAGATTACAACAACAACAGTTTTTGCCTGTATCACAGTCCGAGCTTCCGATTACCCTTCAACCTTACCCAGATGACGGATAATTTTTGACAGATTGTCCGGCTAGGTTGTTGATCGGATTCACAGATCATGAATTCCACCGTGACGGAATCACCGTTGGGAAGACTTTTTCTTTATTCAAAGTCATGTCATACCCGTGTAGTTTCAAGTTTAGTTTGCTATTCTATATGACATCTGTTTACGGATCCATGAAATATCTACAGATGATCCAGCATTTTCAGTAAATCATGCTTCGAAATG
>JAVTVY010042009.1:0-18477 GCA_036873755.1 Hanleya hanleyi | reverse complement strand
TCTACCCCACACAAGCTTCACTTTGACACCTCACACGACCCATTCGAACCGTGATTAGCCCATCTCTAACCTAAACACACCCCTACATAGCACCCAAAATGCCTGTTTTCTATACTACGGCCAGACTGCGCATGCGCAGACTATTGAACACGGATGAACCATTAGTGTAGTCAAGTGCTCCTCCACGAGAGCTTCAAAATAAGACCTCACTCGACCCCATTGGACCATTAGGGACTCACCTAGACTCCAACATGTCCACCCCGTATGGGCCATAGCCATGCAGTATAGGCCTATGGGCCTACCCAGGCCTCGATGACTTTTTTCAAAAATTTCACCGATTCGCTCCGCAACACTTCCTATCGTGTTCTAAATGACGAGACGAGTAAAACGAGACCCCACAACCCTACCGCAAATGTATAGAAGTACGTTTCCCAGGGGGACAAACATTGATCCTATACCCCAGTATGGGACTATATGGGGCTCGGTGACTTTTTTCCAAAAATTTCACCGGATTCGCACGGGGACACTTCTTATCATGTTCTAAATGACGAGACGAGTAAAACGAGACCCCACAACCCTACCGCAAATGTATAGAAGTACGTTTCCAGGGGGACAAACATTGATCCTATACCCTCAGTATGGGACTATATGGGGTTCGGTGACTTTTTTCAAAAATTTCACCGATTCGCACGGGGACACTTCCTATCATGTTCTAAATGACGAGACGAGTAAAACGAGACCTCACAACCCTACCGCAAATGTATAGAAGTACGTTTCCAGGATGGTCCTATACCTCCCATACCCCATATAGGCATTTTCCCGTAATTTAGAATAAAGTCCAGGTTCATTTTTCAGGAAAATTTTTACATACACCCACCCTGGAACTAGGGGAAGATAACTCTGTTGATAGACAAGCCCCGTTAAGCCCGGCGACCTATATACCCCTCATACCCCATATAGGCATTTCCCCAGGTTTTTCGATAAAGTCCGTGTTCCGTATTTTTTTTCAGGAAAAATTTTACATGC
This sequence comes from Hanleya hanleyi, assembly GCA_036873755.1. Lineage (NCBI taxonomy): Eukaryota > Metazoa > Mollusca > Polyplacophora > Lepidopleurida > Hanleyidae > Hanleya > Hanleya hanleyi. The sequence continues at coordinate 17,451 of JAVTVY010042009.1, read as the reverse complement.
AGCCACCCAGCCATCAAATACCCTTCACCTAGGCTTCACGTTGATACCTCACTCGACCCCATTCGACCATTAGGGGCTCCCTAGATGCCAAAACGTCTATTTTCATGCCCTTGGGCCACCGCGCATGCGCAGAAGGCCGATATGTCAACCCCACACCCAGCCCATTAGATGCCCCTTCACATAAGCTTCACTTTTTGATACCTCACTGACCCCATCGGTCCAAATTAGGGCTCCCTAGCTCCAAAAGGCTATTTTCATACCTCTTCGCCACCGCGCATGCGCAGAATGCCGATATTTCAACCCCACACCCAGTCCATCAGATGCCCCTTCACATAAGCTTCACTTTGATACCTCACTCGACCCCATCGGTCCACTAGGGGCTCCCCTAGCTCCAAAAAGGCTATTTTCATACCCTTCGGCCACCGCGCACGCGCAGAATGACCCTAATTCAACCCCACACTCAGTCCATTAGATGCCCCTTCATGGATGCTTCACTTTGATACCTCACTCGACCCCATCGGTCCACTAGGGGCTCCCCTAGCTCCAAAAAGGCTATTTTCATACCCTTCGGCCACCGCGCATGCGCAGAATGCCGATATTTCAACCCACACCCAGTCCATCAGATGCCCCTTCACGGATGCTTCACTTTGATACCTTACTCGACCCCATTGGTCCATTAGGGGCTCCCCTAGCTCCAAAACGTCTATTTCCATACCCTTGGGCCACCGCGCATGCGCAGAATGACCCTAATTCAACCCCACACCCAGTCCATTAGATGCCCCTTCATGGATGCTTCACTTTGATACCTCACTCGACCCCATCGGTCCACTAGGGGCTCCCCTAGCTCCAAAACGTCTATTTTCATACCCTTCGGCCACCGCGCATGCGCAGAATGACCCTAATTCAACCCCACACCCAGTCCATTAGATGCCCCTTCATGGATGCTTCACTTTGATACCTCACTCGACCCCATCGGTCCACTAGGGGCTCCCCTAGCTCCAAAAAGGTTATTTTCATACCCTTCGGCCACCGCGCATGCGCAGAAGGCCGATATGTCAAGCCCACACCCAGTCCATTAGATGCCCCTTCATGAATGCTTCACATTGATACCTCACTCGACCCCATCGGTCCACTAGGGGCTCCCCTAGCTCCAAAAAGGCTATTTTCATACCCTTCTGCCACCGCGCATGCGCAGAATGCCGATATTTCAACCCCACACCCAGTCCATTAGATGCCCCTTCACCTAAGCTTCACTTGATACCTCACTCGACCCCATCGGTCCACTAGGGGCTCCCTAGCTCCAAAAAGGCTATTTTCATACCCTTGGGCCACCGCGCATGCGCAGAAGGCCGATATTTCAACCCCACACCCAGCCCATTAGATGCCCCCTCACCTAAGCTTCACTTTGATACCTCACTCGACCCCATCGGTACACTAGGGGCTCCCCTAGCTCAAAAAAGGCTATTTTCATACCCTTCGGTCACCGCGCATGCGCAGAATGCCGATATTTCAACCCCACACCTAGCCCATTAGATGCCCCTTCACCTAAGCTTCACTTTGATACCTCACTCGACCCAATCGGACCATTTTATCTAGGGACTACTTTTTCTCCGCAGAAGCTTTTTCCCGAGACCGAATTACCGCCAAAACCACGGCCAAACCGCATCACCGCGGATGAATACATTTTTTTTTTTTTTTTTGCCGGAACTTTTTTTTTCTATGCACTCATTGATCGCGGCCATCTTGTACCCACCTCCCACATCTTGCACTCACTGACACTCGCGGCCATCTTGTACCCACCTCCCACATCTTGCACTCACTGACACTGGCGGCCATCTTGTACCCACTTCCCACATCTTGCACTCACTCACACTCGCGGCCATCTTGTACCCACCTCCCACACATCACGCATGCGCACACGCCCCAATACGCCCCAAAAACAGGTCGCTGTGACGTCACACAAGGTTCTGCGCATGCGCAGTGAGGCGCTATTTCGCCAATTTAGCCTTTGTATACTACTGATGTGATACAAATGGTATGTTATATCAGCATGACAGGAATGAGTGGAAATAATATACTTGGGAAAGATTTTACATCATGAATCCCAAAATACGCCTGCCCTATAGCCTGACACCTGCTCATTGAATTTTTGATATGGAATTGGAGTTTGAAGATGAGAAAACACTATGTACAGCAACATACTGGCCAGTGATTTTTATACAAACTTCACGCTTATCAAAAATTGGAAAGCATAAAACACTATCTTGCAATTGCGACTACCGAAAAATAACAAATAATTTGCAATACGGATCGGCTACATTTTTGTTTGAGGCACCCAAAGATAGTACATGTAGTTTCTAAGGCCTAAAACAAAAATTGTATGGTAACCGCAGGGCCATAGCCAGGATTTACTGAGGGATGGTTCACCTTCACTCCAAAAGGGCACATCAGGGGGTTTGCTGTATGGAAAAAGGGGCAAATAGGGGGTTCGTTTCAGTGTTTGAAAAGGGCATTTATATCAGAAAAGGGCATTTACATCAGAAAAATATATAATATTTCCGAAAGGGGCTACGGGCCTGAACCGACCTACCTGGAAAAAATGTGCCTTTTTGTCAAGTTGTCTATCGACATGATTGACGTAATACTGAACATCAGTTTTGTTCATTTTCATTTCTGCTTTACTTGGTTTGTATAATTCGGCAGACATCTTCAGGGCCGTAGCCAGGATTTACTGAGGGGTGGTTCGCCTTCACTCCAAAAGGGCACATCAGGGGGTTCGCTGTATGGGAAAAAGGCCAAATAGGGGGTTCGCTTCAGTTTGAAAAGGGCATTTATATGAGAAAAATATATAATATTTCCGAAAGGTGGGTTTTCCCGAACCCAAAATAACCCCCCTGGCTACGGGCCTGATCTTCAGTTAATACTAGGTAAAAAAAATGTGACAAAAAAAAAATATATATATATGAATTTTTTCCTGAGCCATTACAGGAAATGCAACATTTATTTGTTTAAGCCTAAGCCATGGCCATTGCAACGGCTCATAAGTACAAAGTTAACTTTTGAATGGAATTTTAATACACAGTATTGATTTCTGCCGAAGAAAAATCAGTAAAATTAGCATTAAAATTAATCCATGGATTATTTCTGGTGGTTCAAATATCATCCATGTGGATTATTCTATTTAGAACACTACGGTAAAGTATGTTGATGCCCGAGTATACTTTAAATAAGTTATGAAAATTAATAAATATAATAAAATAACAATAAAATTCACATCAAGTTTTTTCCCCCTAAGTTCTCCTCTTTTTCCTAATTTCTCATCTCACCCATGAACGAGGGGTCAACAGTAGTCAACAGACAACCAACCGTCATCTTTTGAGTTTGATTCGAATAAATAGTCATTCACATTGAGGCCAAGCCCCACAAAACCGGACAAACTCTAGCCCAGGAATGGCTGTAGTCTCGAATGGCTCTGTAATCGACTCACAGCCAAGGTTCCTCCTATAGACAATACATCCCACACATTGAACTTTGAATGACGTTGTCCAATATCCAAGCTTAGGCTCATACTAAAGGACGGCGGAAAAGAAGGCCAACATATGTTACAAGGCTTGGCGGGGGATAATTTGTGCCTAGATGTATTACTTGTGTAAATTTATACCGATTTCATATATTTGCAGGTACCCACAACGTCGTATGGTCACATGAATGTCGGATAATACTTTACGGCCGTCACGGCTAGCGAAAATCAAAATGGCGGCCGACTGGGAAGGCGGGTGCAGCAAAAACTGGATCGCTTCTCAATTTACGAATACGGAAATCAACATTAATTCGCCTTACTAAAAAATGAAACACAAAGTTGATTCAACTGTTTTATTGAATAATAATGATAATAATAATAATAATTAACAATAATAATTAACAATAATAAGAACAATAACAATAAAGGTTATGTACAATTGTGTCTGTAGGAAAATTATAATAAAAATTAATCCCTATGTGTCTGGCAGTACCAGTCCTCTCCTTTGATAATTTCCCCGGCGCATGATCGATTGGTGTCTCCATATATTACAAACACGTTTACCGTTGGTGAAATCGCATCCTATCATGTTCTCGAACAGATCTGGCATCCCACATGCACAATTTACCAATATTCTACGGGCTTGGGATCGATTCTCGTACAGATCAAATCTCGTACACCTCGCACGTGCGCGCGTTCAGAGCACGTGGTGACTTTCTATGTGGATTGCTTATGTGCAGGGGTGAAGTTGAATTTGTCTGTCAAAATTTTTACTTCTTGGTATGATTGGAAGTATTTTTTTTGTTTAAATTGTTTTCCGGGGCATACTTACTTCTGGTTTCCATCATACGGGAAGTCCATTTTATCGCCAAACAATATAGGTAATATGATTGATGACCATCATGTTCATTCCGCGAAAGCCAGACGACAATCCCATTTCGACAGCTGTGTTTATGTCATGTGACACAGGGCACAGTCATTGCTTTTCTTCGACCGCCCCTTCCTATCTCCGAACGAATGTTCACAGTGAAATGGCGGCAAACTCACATTTCCAGTAAATCAGTGTCATCTTCCGGTTTAATTTTTCGTCATGAAATAGTATACAAATATACCAATCTATATATTTCTGAAACGAGTATTTCTTCAGGATTCCAAATGTATTAGTAAAATTAAAATCCGATAATTAGTTGACACGCTATAGGCTGTTGACGGCCGAAGAGTTATACTTCCGATGACTGCCGAAGATTTTCCAGAGGTAAAATAATCTCATTTTTCGTCCAAACAACGACAGTCGCTGTTCAGCCTTTCATTGTGAACATGTCAGATTGATAAATTGTCAATTAGTATATATTATTTCTTCCAAAACAACTCAAATAATTTTTTTAAGTGCACAGAACGATGATATTTACACCAATTCAGCATAAAATTGGGACTTTCGTCTGCTGTACGAGAATTGCTCTCTCTCGTGGGCTAGAGGTACCTAAAAAGTCGAGTTAATAACTGCTCCCGCACGTGCAGGGAAAGGTCACGTAACCCACGAAACTCCTCCCAGGGAAGGGTCTTGATCCCAGCACTAACCAGGTCAGTTTTTGTGTCTCTCAATAAATTACTTGTATATAAAATTGAAATAAACCGTGAAAAGTGTACGAGATCCGATCCCGAAGCCGTATAATTTGTAAAATTGGATAAAAATGGGAGTGCGCTAGTTTTGCTATTATTTTCCTTTGGAAATGGTGTGACGAAGCCACTCTCCAGGCAAGTTATTAGATGTTTTCTCAAAGAATTTGTTTGAAAGATGACCTCTGTGTTCCCTATATAATTTTTGAAGCAAAATTAAATCTTCCGAAACACAGGCGTTTCGGAGGCCAAAACTTCGTGGTACGAAATGTGATGGGAAGGAACTACAGCTGTGTGGGGAAGAACAGCCACGCCCACCTACACAGCAAAGGTTCTATAGCTAGACAAACTCGGGAATAAAACCGTTCAACACGGTTGATTCAAAGGTTTCCCCAAAAATGAACCACTCAAAAGTCTACCGTACCTTTCCATTTCCAAAGACGTGCCATTTCTCCCGATTTTATCAGTTGAACCTGTGGCCGTAGGCCCCTAGGTCGCCGATACTCGACTTGGGTCTACAGTTCTTCACTGGGGAAGTTCTCCATTTTCCTTTCTGTTGACAATGGGGTTGTAACCAGCTAAGTTTTCATGTCTGCGTTCGTCCCGTCAAGAAAAGAGTCACGAAACGAACAACGACACTTCGCTAGGTTGAAAACTGTGTTCTTGACTGAAAACTGTGTTCTTGGCGCGCGATCTTATTTCCTGTGATCCAAGTTTCGACGATAAAACGAAAACCGCACGAAAGTTGCAATCTTTATAGCTTTCCCGCCATGTGCGCTCGCTTCGAAAAGTTCCGTCGAACACAAAAATGTATGACGTCACTCACCGCATGGCAACGAAGCATTCTCAAAGAGAGCCGTGTCTACCCGCAGGAGACCAAAGCGACTCTCATGTAAATTGGTGACATTTTTGAATCTCCAATCTCAAAGCGAGGCAGCATGACATTATTCTCAAAGCGAGCCGTAGTCTGGATACCTAACCCACATTACGCTACGTCATCCTTCGCTGCATATAGGGTTAGGCCTTGGCCGGCATTTTGTTGACGCGACCTTGACTCCTTGAGCCGAATCACGTGACTTGCGAAGACGCAGAAGTTGTCAACATTGCAACAGCAGGTTGGTGTCTTTTATGTCAGTTTTTACTATTTTAATTTGTGGTTTCTGCTTGAACATGAACATATTTATAGAGTATGGGTACCAATGACTGGTTAACTCATACAAAATAGGACAAGGGCTGATTTATTTGTAAAAATATTGACAACTTCGTGCGATGAGTGTGTCCCATCTTGGCGCCATTGTGAAGCAAGTTTGGCACGATGTGCTGTAAAATAGTCGGTAAATAATGTTTTCAAAAACAGATTATCCGACGACTCAGAATTAGCTCAACTTGGGTGTTTATAAAGTACATATCCCTGCTTGTTTTGAGACCTTCCATTTGTTGTTGCATTCAGTAGTTCAAGTTGAGCACCAATTTAAAGGCAAAGGGTGCGGTGACTGAATTGGTGTGTTTTACAGGTTACAGTCTGGCACGTGTTGATATACACATTGTGAGTCGTCATTCTGTTCAAATATTCCACCCAAAATCGGATTGCAACCGTTTATATATGATATTATTCATATTCATATATTTTTTACTGCCTATTTAGGGCCTATATATATTCAGTAAATTAAAAGTATATCAATAATTAGATTCCATTACTCGCGCCCCCTCCTCCGCCCCCCCCCCCCAACACACGAATTTCAATAATTTGATTTTATTTCAGGGTTTTGTGATAATTCTTTCATATTCATATATTTTTTACTGCCTATTTAGGGCCTATACATATATTCAGTAAATTAAAATTATATCAATAATTAGCTGCTCCCATTACTCCCGCCCCCTCCTCTGCCCCCCCCCCCGCCCCTCCCCTCCCACACACAAATTTCAATAGTTTGATTTTATTCAGGGTTTTATGAAAATTCTTTCACATACTAATCTGTGAAGAAATTAAATTATTTCATTTAAATTTACAGTGACTTGTGATGCCGATTTGTTTGAGGCAACGCCACAGTCCAACTTTTTGATGATGGAATCGGCTTATTAAGGTGAAGTAGCAATAGATGAATGTTTTTAATTACCATATCTAATAATTCTAGTGAGGAAGTCTAAAATCACCTAGCTGTCCAGAGATCTAATTTCTTTGTTTCAAATGAGGCCTCTCTGTGCGCAATATATACAAATACAAATATACAAATATGTAATAGTTTTATGATCTGAACTTGTCTCAGGCATTGGCAATAATGAATTCTTTGGGCCTTGTTAGATGACATGATCACATCAAGATATATGATTTTGCAGACTAAGCTTACCTTGGATAAAAGTTCAGCGATACTGTATACGGGACATGTAAATTAGTTCAATGGCGATAAAAAAAAATGTGCTTGTTAAAGTTTGAGACCATGATTTCCCATTATACATGTATAAACAGAATCAAGCTGATCCTATTACTTTTTAAGATCACATCAACTAAGAATGGTAGTTTTGCTGTGTGGAAAATGATACATGTACTACATTTTGATACCTAACTGTTTCTCGTGTGATAAACTTTCATTCTACACATCATATCGCCATGTGCAATATGAAAGGTATTTCATAAACATTATGTCATTAGCGCAAACAACTCTTGCTCTCATGTTGCAGAACCTAAAACCACCAAATGTTGAGTTTGGAGGAAAAGTTCAAACCTGGACACTGGCTGTCATGTATGTGGAGGAGTTGAAAGTAAGATACATTCTAATTTTAATTAGCAATTAATTGCTTAAGATGAGTTTGTTATTTATTCAGTGGGTGGCACTGAACAAATTTATAACTACACATCAAAAAAATGGTTTTATAAAAACAAAAAAAACCTTTGTTTTTACATGTAGATATTAAATCTGGAAAGATCTGTAAGCTTATTCTAGAATTTTTATGTGTTTCTAGAAATAAATATATTTTCTTGTAATTTCATACATGTAAGACATAAGTGTTCAAATACGTAGTCTTTAATATCTAACTAATTACCCCAAAGTTATTTACGGTGCTAGCTTCCAGATTTACCTTCAATATTTAATGTATTAGAATCACTAATTCTGATTTTTTAAAAATATTCTAGGGCATTAAGTGTCATTTTCTTATTGCAAGAAAAATAATGGGTTCATGGGGTAAAAATCTTTAAAATTTATGAGTTAAATTTTCTCATCCCATGGACAGATTATCTTTCACAAAACAAGAAAATGACAGTTTCAGTCCCAAAATGTGTTGAAGAATTCAATGTAGAAGATCAATATGTAAGCTATCATCACAAGCAAAATTGGGGTAATTTATCTTGGATAGCAAAAGAATCAATTATCATTCATGTAGCATGTTTGTGAAAAAAATGGTTTTACACCCATATTAATTAACATTCATCACTCATTTCACCACATATGGACAATTGTGAAGTAGACATTTAGATGACTTCAGTGAAAAAATAGCTCTTTAAAAGGTAGAACGAAGTATACTTGCTATGTTGATGTGATTCTATGATTTTTCATATATATCATAACTTACATTTGTTTTGCTTTACAGCTTGAAGATTGAAATACCAGAAGTGAAGAGAAACAGAAATAAAAGACATTTTGAAAATGCAGACCCATGCTCTCTTCAATATGGACTGGACATATTAACTCTTACATTATGATTTTTTGAGAAACAACAGAGTATTGAATGATACAGGCCTCCATATATGGAATAATACACATCCAAAATATTAAAATAACTGAATCTTTAATATCTGAACTGAGAGGAGTATAACATGGACTGATTGTGAATCAGACGGACTTGATCCATGGACTGGCTTCCGATGAATGTGGAGTCACATGTTTTTCTCTGCAGTACCATGAACACTGTTATAAATAGACTTTGAAATGTGGGATAGAGAATACTGGTATGCCATTTGACAGAATATTCTCTAATTTTACGTGTGTAGCAGTCCATTGCCTCCAAATGCTTTTAAAACCGAACCTTGAAAAACTGAAAGGACTTAAATATTAGGCAAAAAAAATGTGATGCCATGTAATACAACATCCTGCGTTTTTTTTTCTCTCTTAATTATTTTCTTCAGCTTTTTTCCAAATCCACCATTTGTTATGCTGGAAATGACTTCAATAGACAGAATAAAAATTATATGACATGCAAGTGCTTCCCAGTTGTTTATAGGACCTACAGACATTCAAAATGAATTTTATGTTTCCTGTAACCCTACGAACTCATATTTTTTGTGATAAATATAAATCAGCATCACTGTTGTTGCACATTCTCTTCCACAAGACTGAAGTCAATAAATGAGCACATCCTTTCAGTAATAATCATCCACACATGTCCAGTTCAATATCAGTTGTAAAACCACTAGCGCTAGGTGCACCCACTTCAATTATGCATCAAAGCAAAGAAGCCAAGGGACATCTCTTTTGAGATTTGATTTGACTGGGTTCGCGCAGATGGTAATAAATATAATTTGGTAATGAATGCAGTCAAATCAAATCTTGACAGAGATTTGCCTGGGTGTGTTTGTCTCGGTATAGGAGAACAGTGGTAACATCATTCACTATATGCCGACATCAAATATATCTTCTCTTCAGTGCGCCTGCATAGTGTTCATTTTTCGCACACTGATTTAAATTGTTAATTTCTGTGAGATGCATCTAGGAAATTTCGTCCGGTGTGCTCGGGAGCAAATAAGCCACAGATGCATCTAATTTGCTGAAGCCTCGTACAGGTGTTAGTTTTAAGAAGGTCCACGTGAATATCTAGCGATATTCAACCGGACAAGCTTTAATAAGAGATATTAAATTTGCAATCAACGAATTGCAAAAGGTGAAATCCGCTTGTCTGATGTATTTTGTTCCCAGGCTTTATTGGTATTGTTCGTATTTGGTAAAAACATTATGTTCCTACGAAGTAGGCTCTCATTTGCAAATTGTCCGGTAATGAGTGAGAGTGAAGTGAGTCCATCCGAATCCTTTCGTCGGCAAAATAAGGAGAACCATTGACATTAGAACCTTGATTTTGGGCATGAAGGTGCATTAGGGGACTGTTGCCAGCAATTTCTGAGCTGACCTACTTTTGATGAAAATTTTTGATGAAAATCACCGGTGATTCTGACTTGGGCTGTGCCCATCTTAATTTAGGCAGGATTTCAACTTGGGGGGGGGGGGGGTCCAAGAGTTCAGTTCGCGTCGGGAGTCCTAATTCCTTCGCTACTTCGTAGGTCCCGTGACGTTTAGTCACACTGCCATGTGATGCATGCAAATACTGCATTTATGGCTGACCGAAACGGTATGATTAACTTTCAGCCAGTGTAGCATGTATAGTCGGCAATGTTTTCCATAGAGTTGCTTTCCGAATGCTATTAAGCTTCTTTATGAAACCATGAAAACGAGAACAAAAGTTGGGATTGTTTTTTTTTTTTTTTTCCAAGCAAACATTTTGTCTCCAGGTAAAGAAACGTATAATCGCGTTTGCATTCTGCAAAATATAATCGGCGATCCAACGGCTACATTTGCCAGTACCGGTATGTATTTCAATCTACGCAGTTTCGGTTGCATACACTCACTTCTATATTTAACAGTTAAGTCATTTTCGGATATCTGAGAAGAAATTGACCTCAGAGATGAGGCAATAATAACCATTTAAGGATAACCATAACCATAAAAAGGATAATATCGGAATAGAACCGAAAATGCTTTCTGTTGATGAATTGCAGTGCCCAATAAATAACAACGGCTGGCAAATTGATCACTTGATTTGGAAGATTCGCCATATCTATATCCGATTTTGATTCTGGTATTTCTTCTATCTTGAGGAGATGTTCATTTCGGAAATATATAGTTTGATGAAGATTTCCTCGTATTTCATGGCGAACACATTACTGAAAAAGATACCCGTGTCGATTCACCGGCGGGGAATTTTCCATGAGATGCCGACAAGTAGATTTGGTCCGGTTCAGTGAAAGTTCATCAATTAATTTTAAATCTGAATACATTCCCCATGTTTCTTGTATTATAGGATCATGAATGTAGCATAGGATCGTGAATATAACACTTCTGCAGAACATAAAAAATCGAGATAATGGTCAAAAACTGTATATTGGCATCGTCTTGGGGAATCAGATTGACTTTCCATGCCTTGTTGGCACACGTTACTCGAATGAACGTGTTTCAAACATTGTAGAAAAACATATATTAAAAATATGATAAACGAATATTTTTATGAGCCTAGAAGTCGAATCAATTTTTTTTTTTATTTGTAACCCCATTTGTTTAACCACAGTAATGTCACTTTATTATGACCATGTATTTGTCTGTAGTATATCCGTGATCATAATACTAATAGTACAACTTTTAGTTTATAAATGGAGATTGCCCTTAAATTCTACAGCAGACAATATATCTTGTGCCTTTTCATTCCCGAATATTCTTTCCGAATACAGTGGAATTCATTTCATGTTTTTCACGTAAGGCTCGCACGTGTCTTATAACATTTACGGATCAACGTCACGAGAGGCATTATGGGATATGACGTCGCCGCCAAGGCGAAGGTCACAGGACCCGGGGCCAGTCTCTATGTATCCCAACGTTATTAATAGAGACGGGTATCCAGTCTAACTAAGAAAATGCTTGCCCGTTGTCTTGGTTCCGGAGATTGACGGACAGCGTGTCTCGGAGACCAGACTCATAAGCCACAGCAGTATGACAGCAGTGGTTCCCGAGTGGACTAAAAAGGGGACGTAACTTTGAAATATCAAAATGGCGGACTAGTTCGATCGTCGAAAACGTGGCCGAACAATTTGCTTTGAAATGAGAAACGTTCAGGACAATGTCTTTATCGGACCTATACGACTGAAATGAGAACAGTTCAAGACCAGACGTCCTTATCGGAGCTATACGATTGAATAATAAAGGTACACAAGTTATCTGTCTGCACATCAGTTACAAATCCTGAGTGCTTATCTCGACTCGAGTGGCGTGGCTGGTCACACGTTTTTTTTTTTCTTTCTCGCGGGGGTTTTGGGGGAGGGGGACGGGATAACAGACGACGAAACTCAGTTTAGATTACTCAGAAACTCAATTTATTTCGTAGAAACTCAATTTTTCGCGCGCCTTCGGCGCGTAAATTCTCAAAATTTTATAAAACTCAATTTTCGGCAATAAAACTCAATTTACAAAATTTTGCAAAAACTCAATTTGTAATTGTTTTTCATCGTGGTTACCACGATGAAAAAAGTGTCTAGAAAAACCCCTGGTACGCAGCCGCTTTCGCTTTTGAAACAAGTCGGCAAGCTCCAAGGAAGAAAAACCTCATCAATAGTCCGCATCACGTTCATCCAAGGACGGCAGTAGTTATGACGAGACTGATTCAGAACCCGAAATGTTGGCATCGCCACCTCGTCGACAGAACACAGGGAAACACGCTAATCCCTACAGGATGCCAAAGAATGCTGTGACTTCGATTGTTTTGTAACTGTAACTTTGATTCATTTCTTGAAATGGTTAACCAGAATTAAAGTGATTGGTCACTATTTCATTCCTATACCATTAACACCTGTCTCTTGTCTTGTCTTTGTGTCGACTATCCCTATTTACTCATAAATTAAAAGTTCGAAGAACCTGACGGAAAAATCAACCAAAAAACTTTTCTTCAGAATACGACTTCACTGTAACGTCATCAAAGCCATCCCATTTGTTACATTTGGATCTTGTTACATTTTCTTTGCTTGTCCCCAATATATCTTGTGTGAAGTTCCAGCCCGAAGCCCCCCCCCCCCCTCTTCCTTCCCCCACCCCAGCTACGGATAGGAGTATGTCCCAAACTAGAGTTAACAATTCAATGGCAACATTCAATTTTATATTCTATAATTTTATCTTGTCGTTCACTTTAAGCCCCAAAGACAGATTCGCGTATTACTTGACAATCGACCAAATTGGTCTACAATTTGTCGTTGCCTTGGATAGGATAGAAAGAATTTTGACAAAATTGTTGGTCTAACAAAATAATAGACTTAATGCCGAGAATATAGCCTACAAGTAACTTTGGTTGCGCGAAAAAATCAGTCTTTAGATGGGACTCGAAATCAGGAGGACAAAATATAATTAGTTTTTTCCCTTCGGGCAAATGTCGTCGTCGGAGTCTGTCTGTCTGTTTGTCTGTGAACAGGATATCTCAACTTAGGATTATAGCTAGGCATTGTAAATTTATAATACATATGCATCTGGTGAAGGATCAGAAACCTATTGAAAATGACCGACCTTGACCTATTTTATCAAGGTCAAATTCTAATATTTGCTGTATTTTTTTCGAAGGATTAAAGCCAGGATCTCCAAATTCATATAACATGTGGAACTGATGATTGACCAGAAGCCTATATAACACGAAGAAATGTAGCTAGGCTTTCCAAATTGATACTATGAATACAACTGGCAATGAACCAGAGGTTTGCTGAAGATGACCTTGACCTATTTTTTCAAGGTCATATACTGTTTAGTATGACATAACATTAAGAAATATAGCTAGGTTTTCCAAATTAATACTGTGTATAATTATACTATGTGATAGTCCAGAAGTGTGTTGAAAATGACTGAACTTTCATGACGGATTATATCTGGATTGTCCAAACTTATACACAGCAAAAATAGCGTCAATACTGTTTCAGTACATTTCTACCAAAGTACTGAAATATAACTGCACTGAAACAGTACTGATATATAACAGTACTGTTTCAGTACTGAGATATTACAGTACTGATTCAGTACTGAAATCGAACAGTACAGTAACAGTACTGAAATTGTACAGTACTGAAAAAGTACAGAAACATTACAGTACTGTCTCAGTACTGAAACAGTACTGTTATATTTCAGTACTGTTATATATCAGTACTGTTTTAGTACTGTTATATTTCATTACTGTTTCTGTACTGTTTCAGTGCTGTAATATTTCAGTACTGAATTGCTACTGTTATATAACAGTACTGTTTCAATGCTATTTATATTTCGGTACTGTTTCAGTACTTTGGTAGAAATGTACTGAGCATTACTGACGCTAACCCTGCTGTACACCACATATCGAATTCAGCGTTACGAATTTACGGGCACCCTTATTTTCTCTTCTTCTGAACCCCTGTTATTACTCGTCCATGGAAAAATCTGTTTTGGAATATCATTTTTCTAACTCTATTACTAAGAACTGTAGGATGAGTGAAAAAAAAGGGAAATACAATTGTTTTCTACCTGGTCACGTGACATTCGAATACCGCGTGACGGAATTACAGTGAATTAACCTCCTTATGAAGACGTGTAGGTTACATATATATTCCATCAAAACTCGAACGTTTCTCATTTAATTCCTGATTTTATTCGAATCCTGAACGCCTGGACTACATTATATCTGATTTCCATCAAGTAAAGTTTCAAATTGATAAATGTGGTTAAGCAAACCTGCGTTACGGAATTACATTTTGGTCCATGTTTTAAGAAGTTGCGATTTTTCCTATTTTACAAGTTTCGATTTTATGCCGTCTGAAAACTTCTGAGGACAGACCGAAGCACATGAATTCTGTTGTTATATCCCCGGGAAGGCACGTATATTCGATTAAATGTGAAAGAGCTATAATGACTGGTCAACAACAACAACAACAACAACAACAATTGTCCAGGAAGGACATGCCTAAGCCATCAAATTTTTAAAGATGACTGAACTTGATATATATTTCCAAGATCAAATTACTTGATTTGATTATGAGCTATATAGAAGAGTATATTTAGATCTAAGATTGTGGTCATGCTGTAACCTAAATTAAGGCCTTGACAAAAACTTATTCCAAAAGAGAGAACCAGTCAACCTTACTAGATCACATTTTTGTTAACCTACATGATGTTCTAAAGATACATCTCATATAATGTAGGATTGCTGAGTGTAGAAAATAACTGATAGCAGAGGGGTATTTGAGCCCATTGGGATATTTTTCATCGGTGTTAAATTATGAATGATTTCTTATATGTCCAGTGCGCTAACCACGTTACTTGTTTGTACAAAATGTTGCCTTTGGTCGATGAAGCCAGATAGTCGACCTAAATTATTTTGTCGGTGATTTCATTTTCCATTGTGGACAACGCTACATGTTTACAAAAACATGCATACAATGACTATATTACAACGCATATAAGGGAAGTGGGAAGAGGTGCCGCATACTGACAGAGCCACATGACTTCACAGTATAGTATTCTGGTTAACCTATTCTAAAGCACATACCAAGAATCTAACGATTCGTGAAATGTGTTGTATCTCAGGTACGCTTTTATTGTACCTGTTCATGTGGCAACTTGGATGACATGACCACACGGCACCTAGCACCGGCAAAAGCGGTATTAGATACAAATATAGAGAGCTATGATGAAAATGCTCTGATAACACGTATATTGGTAATTGGTGAGCTGTGTCGCTGTGACAACTCGTACACTGGGGCTGAGCTGTATCGTCGTCAGATGAAAATGACGTCATTTAACACAAAAGACTAGTCTGGAAGGCCCGATGTCGACTCAGCATCAACTTCCCACAATGCCAACATATATCAAAGCCCCACGTGAAGATACTGGAGTTTGAAATGCAAATCTGATATTCAGGAATGAAAGTAAATACGGTGGCCCATAGACGACATGCTATACTTTTTTAGTTTTGAGTTTATTTTTTTTACTTCTAGGTTTCGTTTTTTTGCGTTAGGTTTCATTTTTTTGTTTTAGGTTTATTTTCACCTGGGTGAAAACTTTCTCACCCGGGTGGAAACGTTTTTACCTGGGTGAAAATATTTTCACCCGGGTGAAAACCTTCTCACCCGGGTGGAAATGTTTTCACCCGGGTGAAAACCTTCTCACCCGGGTGAAAACGTTTTCACCTGGCTGAGAAGGTTTTCACCTGGGTGAGAAGGTTTCCACCCAGGTGAAAAGTGAAAAGTCACGTGATGGTGCCCTCGTTTTCGTTCCCTTGCACTGACATTGCGGCAAAATGGGTGGTGCTTCGTTCAAAAGATTAGATGATGTCAAACTGAACTTTTATGTTTGCTAATGCAGTCGATAAATGATATTTCACGTCTTCCATTTTATATAAGTTGTGTTTTCAAACCCGAGCTCTCTGCGAGCACACGAGCTTGTCATGTCTGAAAAGAGAAAACTAGGCCATGTATAATCTTGTGCGCGGGCATTCTGCTGCCGGGTGGATTCGAGAATGGCCGTTTTTCCACAAAGCCAGTTGCCGTTGGTACGAGTTTCTGTTTCGGCTCGTTGGTACGATCCGGGATAAGATATCTGAACCGCATCAAATTAACTAAATGTAAATAGACCCATTAGCCGGTGTTTACGGTAGACCCGTTATACGATATTATTAACGGGGTCTCCATTTCTTTGTCCTGAATCCATTCTGCTGTATGGCTCAGAATCGTCTGTATCAGCCATTTCGGCCCATGTTAAACTGACTGAGGTTTCTGCTTTCTAATGTAAGCTTATGTAAGTCACTCCTATGCGCAGTAATATTTATCCTGTGCTGTACACATTTGGCAGCTGTTTGGGGCCGGTCAGTGTCAAATGCAGGAATGTTTGATGTTAATATGTCTAACAAGCCTAAAACATTAATAACATTCAGTGAGATTCATTGGGCTCAGTGTTTATTTTGACCAATTATTGGACGGATTGCGAGGCAATATCCGTACTATGGATTGATTAAATCTGACTGGTTGGCTGGCTGGTTGTCTGTCATCAACATTCCAGGATACAAGTTTCATGTTTTGTTAAAGTTTGAGCTCTACCCTTTATCTCACAAACTAAACCTCGCCCAATCCCATATGCTGATATATTCAGATAGCATACCTGATGATTGACTGCGCCCATCCACTACACCCTGGGGATATATCCCCCCTCCCAAAAACGGAGCCCCAGCTCTGTATCTCCGAATCTTAACCTCACCCTACTACGAATGAAAAATCCTCAGCCTCATTAAGCACCAAAATCTACATTGGACGATATGACCCAGGACGCGGGACGATTCGTCTTAGGCGGTTTGACTTTCGCGATCTGACTATTCGATTTTAGCTACCGAACTCTGGGAATCACTGAATGATACGGGGCAATACAATTCTGCAGTGCAGATACACAAATAACTTACTGATATATAATGACGGTGCAATTTAAATGACGGTAACTGGCTTTGTGAAAAAACGGCCATTCTCGAACCTACCGCAGCAGAATGCCGTGCACAAGATTATACATGGC
>JAVTVY010042008.1:0-18051 GCA_036873755.1 Hanleya hanleyi | reverse complement strand
AAATACTCACACTCAGGGGAATATGGCGCTGCGTCCACTGCGTTTTCGCTGAAAACATGTCCATGGGCTCCAACAGGGCCTCAAAATCGTAACACGGCCGGTAGGGGAAATAACGGTCCTGCTCCGGTATGATAAGACCCTCATCGGCCAGTTCCTCGAAAATAGTAGGTGTATTATGATACACACCACCAGGAAATTTTCGCTTCACACTGTTGTCACAACTCTTCTCGTGTCGATGTAAGTCCGGGGAACGGTGAAACACCCGATGGCATTGGGCACAACTGTAAGACTGGGCGTACTGGCTCATATTGTAGATCAGCGAAAAATGACTCACGCCATTGTGGTCGAAGACATTGACTTTCATGGTAGAAGTATACCGTTCCGTTGAACGACGAACCAATTCAGCCACAAATGTATCCTCCTCGCATGGTAATCGGTATACAAAGATATTGATGTTGAACAGTGTTTCCACGTCATCCAAATTCTTGAACGGGACTCCACGGAAGTGCCGCTCATCCAAGTCTTGCTCCTCTAAATACTGTTCCCAATAGCCATTGGCCACTCTGTCACAACCCTTGGGATTACACTCGTCCAGATGCACGGCCAAACACCGAAACAGACATTTCCGGTCTTTGTAGGGTCCGTGTTTCCCTCCCGTTAATGCATACAGTCCGGGTCGATGAAGAAGCCAAGGTTGTAGTAGTACAGGAGCACCGATAGGATGATCTCTCATTTTCGTGAAGAAAAATGTGACGTTGGTCACCATTTCCACAAGCCATTTGGTATTGGGGCGTTGCAACAGGGCCCATTCCAATGGGTCCAACGTAGTCAGTTGGTCGATGAGTGGCTCCAGAGAAATCGCATCCGTCACCGTGAACGGCTGGTCAAACACATAGGTATTATTGCTGGGATAATAATACCGCACCTGGTCCGTCTCCTTGTGCCGTAAAATGTAACCGAATGTCATATTCAACTTGAACGCTGTCTCCTTGTCTCTGAAAATGTTCTCGGCATAGGTAGACAGATACGTGAGGTCCTGCAGTCGATAGTTATACAAGTCCAATAGACGACGGTTACGGTGAAAACAATGGCGTATGGTAGCCCAGTGACGTCGATAAATGTCACTCACACGCTCGTCTTGGGGTTAGACTTCAACCGGAGGTGCTGCTGGGTCCAATGGAAAATCTTCTTCACGTCTCATGCTTCTCTCCTCCTCTCGTCAGAACAAGCAGGCAGGCAGGCAGGCAGGCTGGTCAAGCAGGCAGGTAAGTCAGATAGCTCCGTGGGGTAGTGCAATGAATACACCAAACCATTAAAAATCACCTCCTTTTATACGTTTTCCTATGGCAAATCCAAAATGGCGGCTACAAAATGGCGGCTCCAAAATGGCGGCTACAAAATGGCGGCTCCAAAATGGCGGCTCCAAAATGGCGGCTACAAAATGGCGGCTCCAAAATGGCGGCTAAAAAAATGACAGTGTACATATCGTACAGCTATACCGGGCGGTTCCGGCGTGCTTGGTAGCCTCATGGCGGCGCAAGTCGTGCAGACGAGTGAATGATTTCGAGCACGTAGTACAAGTGAACATCTTGGTGGTTGACAGAGTGTCTGATGAAACGGCCAGGCCGCTTCTCTTTTATAGCAAGCTAGCTGGTGATCTATTTTTAGCACAATCAGTTCAACTTGGACATTCTGTGTCTTTTCGGTGACGTCCGTGACTATATTCGGGCACCGTGTCTCTTCGGTAACCTCCGTGTCTTTTCGGCAACCTCCGTGTCTCTTCGGTCACCTCCGTGTCTTTTCGGTGACGTCCGTGACTCTTCGGGCACCTCCGTGTCTCTTCGGTAACCTCCGTGACATCTTCGGTAACCTCCGTGTCTCTTCGGGCACCTCCGTGACATCTTCGGTCACCTCCGTGTCTCTTCGGTCACCTCCGTAACTATCCGGCTGTTCAGGTGTAAACCCCGATGTACCCGTATGGAACACACAGCTAAAGGACCCGGATAGAAGTACCCGGATGTAGGCGCGGACGTCATTGACAAGAGCCCGGATGTAAAAGAACCCGGATGTAAAAGTCCCCGGATGTAAAAGTGCCCGGATGTTTACGAATGCTCCACCATTCCGGACTTCTATCAGGTCCATGTCCAGAAGCTCTCATGTCCTGCATGTGAATAGTCATATTGTGTGTGTATGCGTGTGCGTATGCGTCTGTGTGTGTGTGTGTGTGTGTGTGTGTATGTGTGTGTGCGTGTGTGAATGTATGCGTGTGTGTATGCATGTGTGGGTTTGTGTGTGTGTATGCTTGCGTGTACGCGTGTGTGTGTATGTGTGTGTGCAGCGTGTATGTGTGTGTATGCGCCTGTGTATGCGCCTGTGTATGCGTGTGTGTCTGTGTGTATGTGTGTGTGCGTGCATGTGCTTATGCGTGTATGTGTGTATGCGTCTGTGTGTATGCGTCTGTGTGTATGCGTATGCGTCTGTGTGTATGCGTCTGTGTGTGTACACGTGTCTGTGTGCGTGTGTGTGTGTGTGTGCTTGTGTGTGTAGGCGTGTGTGTGTGTGTGTGTGCGTGCATGTGCGTGTGTATGTGTATGTGTATGTATGCCTCTGTGTGTGTATGTGTGTGCTTGCGAGTGTTTACGCGTGTGTGTATGCGTGTGTGTGCGCGTGTGTATGAGTCTGTGTATGTGTGCATTGCGTCTGTGTGTATGTGTGTATGCGTGTATGCGTCTGTGTGTATGCGTGTTTGTGTGTACGCAACCACCACCACCATCACCACAACCACCACCACACACCACCACTACCACCACCACCGGGCGTTGACGCCCGTCAACGCCACCACCACCACCACCACCACACACCACCACACCACGACCACCACCACTGGGCATACCTGGTGCACTCTGTACCCTGCCGTGGGGGCATAGGGTACACCAGGGTGTGGTGCGATCGGAGCTCTTGGAGCTCAAAGCGTGTGGAGCTCAGAGCTCGGAAGTGACATTTGCATATGACCTCTGTGAGGTCACTTCCGCTTCCGTTCACGTGACCCGAACTGACCTTTGACCCCTGTGCGCGCTAACAATACCGGATAAAAATTGCGCGCAGTCGGTCAAAGGTCAGGTCGGGTCACGTGAACGGAAGCGGAAGTGACCTCACAGAGGTCATATGCAAATGTCACTTCCGAGCTCTGAGCTCCACACGCTTTGAGCTCCAAGAGCTCCGATCGCAACCACACCCTGGTGTACCCTATGCCCTACGGGCTATAGGGTACAGAGTGCACCAGGTATGTGTGCCCAGTGGTGGTGGTGGTGGTGGTGTGGTGGTGTGTGGTGGTGGTGGTGGTGGTGGTGGCGTTGACGGGCGTCAACGCCCGGTGGTGGTAGTGGTGGTGTGTGGTGGTGATGGTGGTGGTGGTTGCATACACACACCCACGCTTACACACGTGCACACACACACGCATAAACACACTCGCAAGCACACACATACACACATACGGAGGCATACATACACATACACACGCACATGCACGCACACCTAGACACACACACACAAGCACACACACACGCATACATACACAGACACACACACACACACGCATACACACAGACGCATACACACATTTGCACACACACACACGCTCGCATACACAGACGCATACACACACTTGCATACACGCACGCACGCATACACACACACGCATACACACATGCATACATACACACACACGCACACACACGCATGCAGACATGCATACACAGACACACACGCACACACGCACAGACACGCATACACACAGGCGCATACACACACATACACGCTGCACACACACATTCACACACGCGTACACGCAAGCATACACCCACAAACCCACACATGCATAAACACACGCATACATTCACGTACACACACACGCACACGCACATACACGCACTTACACGCACGCACACACAGACGCATACACACATGCATACACACACAATATGACTATTCACATGCAGGACATGAGAGCTTCTGGACATGGACCTGATAGAAGTCCGGAATGGTGGAACATTCGTAAACATCCGGGGACTTTTACATCCGGGTACATCCGGGTTCTTGTACATCCGGGCTCTTGTCAATGACGTCCGCGCCTACATCCGGGTACTTCTATCCGGGTCCTTTAGCTGTGTGTTCCATACGGGTACATCGGGGTTTACACCTGAACAGCCGGATAGTTACGGAGGTGACCGAAGAGACACGGAGGTGACCAAAGATGTCACGGAGGTGCCCGAAGAGACACGGAGGTTACCGAAGATGTCACGGAGGTCACCGAAGAGACACGGAGGTGACCGAAGATGTCACGGAGGTTACCGAAGAGACACGGAGGTGCCCGAAGAGTCACGGACGTCACCGAAAAGACACGGAGGTGACCGAAGAGACACGGAGGTTGCCGAAAAGACACGGAGGTTACCGAAGAGACACGGAGGTGCCCGAATAGTCACGGACGTCACCGAAAAGACACGGAATGTCCAAGTTGAACTGATTGTGCTAAAAATAGATCACCAGCTAGCTTGCTATAAAAGGGAAGCGGCCTGGCCGTTTCATCAGACACTCTGTCAACCACCAAGATGTTCACTTGTACTACGTGCTCGAAATCATTCACTCGTCTGCACGACTTGCGCCGCCATGAGGCTACCAAGCACGCCGGAACTGCCCGGTATAGCTGTACGATATGTACACTGTCGTTTCAGTGCCCGGAGCATTTACAGCGCCATGAACGTTCAATTCATGGGCCACCCAAGCGTCCATGCGAAGAATGTGGTCAACTCTTCAAACGACCCAGTCAGTTAAGACGGCATGAGCGTTTGATTCATGGTCCGTCACCACGGCATGAGGGACAACTTTCCACTAAAGAGGCACCCAGCAGAACAAACCCACTGAAGATGAACCCGGGGAGACGAATGCCACTGGTGATGCGATCACGGAGAGCCCGCCTATACCCACAGTTCAGAAGAGCCTAGATATCCAGCCGGTCCCTAGCATTACTGCTCCCAGTCATACGCCTGACAACAACGAACATTTTCTGGAAGATGCGGTGGATGTTCCCAGCGATCTCTTACAGGACGCCCATCCAGTGAGTGACATCTATCGGCGCCATTGGCCCATGATACGGCACTGTTTCCTCCGTCATCGCCCTATTCAAGATATCTACAATTTCCGGCTGACTGGCCTCACCCGTCTACGCAACTACGTGGAAGCCATCTTCAATGACCAAGCTACGTCCTTCAAATTGAATCTGGCGTTTGGTTATGTGCTGCAGCATAAGGAGACCGACCAAGTCCGATACTTTTACCCGAGCAGTAACATCCGGGTATTTGACCAACCGTTTACCATCATTAAGTGGGCGTGGCTAGAGCCTGTGCTGGACCAAGTGGACCAATTGGATGTCTTGGAATGGGCCTATCAACAGCGCCCCGACACCAAGTGGGTCGTAGAGAGGGTCACCAATGTTACGTTCTTCGTGACAAAATTACGGAATCTTCCCATCGGATGAATGTATTCACCCATGCACCGATAGATACTCAGAATGCACAAACAACTATCTGAGGATATGTGGCCTCAACGGTATCCTGGCCTGCCCGACGATGATTAGAATAAACGGTTCAGAGCGAACATGGCCGAAGATGGAACTTTCTAAAATGGAGACTTCTGATTGGACAAGAATACATCTAACGGACAGGAACGAATATGACAAATGCAAATGGTGGCCTCTGATTGGACAAGAGTCTTCTTGAATTGTAAATATACCCAAACGCGGCTCCCCCAGCGTGGGTATGATGTAACATTGGGGAGAATAAACTATATGAAAAAACTTCTTGTTGTTGTTGTTCTCTCATGTGTCATCCTTGTTGTTGTTGCTGTTATTGTACTCTCTCTGGTCTGTTAAGGCGTAACGACGGACGTCACTGCATTTCGAAGAATGAGTGACAATTCCATGGAATATCTAGAAAATCAGAGCTTCTGAGCTATTTCACCAGGGCGTTGAATCATTGAGCTTGGTGTTGGCGGGCGTTGCTACAAGATGACACCTCACACGACGCATTCGGACCAAGGATGGTCCATCTCTACACCAAATACCTTCCTTCACTGCCCCAAAATACCCGCTTTTGCTACTACTCGTACTGATGACGTCACCAATGACGTCACAGATGCTGCGGACATGCCTCAAATCTGAGTGTACACCCCGAGAGCTACAACATGACAGCTCCCACGACGCATTCGGACTAAGTATGGTCCATCTCTACCCCAAATACCTTCCTTCACTGCCCCAAAATGCCCACTTTCGCTACTACTCGTACTGATGACGTCACCGTTGACGTCACAGATGACGCGGACATACCTCAAATCGGGATGTACACCCCGCGAGCTACAACATGATACTTCCCTAGACACATTCGGATCAAAGATGGTCCCTCTCTACCCCAAATACCTTCCTGTACTGCCCTAAAATGCCCACTTTCGCTAATACTCGTACTGATGACGTCACCGATGACGCGGACATCCCTCAAATCGGGATGTACACCCCGAGAGCTACAACATGACACTTCCCTAGACACATTCGGACCAAAGATGGTCCCTCTCTACCCCAAATACCTTCCTTCACTGCCCCAAAATGCCCACTTTCGCTGCTACTCGTACTGATGACGTCACAGGTGACGTGGGCAGCCCTCAAACCGGGGTCTACACCCCGAGAGCTACAAGATGACACCTTCCAGGACGCATTCGGACCAAGGATGGTCCATCTCGACCCCAAATACCTTCCTGTACTGCCCCAAAATGGCCACTTTACTTACTACAACCAACTGCGCATGCGCAGATTGACGCGACTTGCACTTAAAAACACACCATTCTGACTCTAACCCACACAAGCTTCACTTTGACACCTTCCACGACCCATTCGGACCCATAGCGGTCCATCTCTACCCCAAACACACACCCACATACCACCCAAAATGCCCGCTTTCTATACTACGGCCAGACTGCGCATGCGCAGACTATTGAAAACGGACGAACCATTAGTCCAGTCGGATGCTCCTCCACGAGAGCTTCAAAATAAGACCTCATACGACATCATAGGATCATTAGGGGCTCACCTAGGCCCCAAAACGTCCACCCCGTATGGGCCTATACCCCCATAGCCATGCAGTATAGGCCTATGGGCCTACCCAGGCTCGGTGAACTTTTCCAAAAATTTCACCGTTTCGCTCCGGGACCCTTCCCATCGTGTTCTAAATGACGAGACGTGAAAAACAAATCCAAACAGCCCATATCACAATGAACGTGTGTGAATTTCCAAGGTTGAACCTATTACCCCCATATAGCCAGTACGGGACTATATGGGCTATATCGTACTTTTCCAAAAATTTCACCGTTGCGCTCCGAGACCCTTCCCATCGTGTTCTAAATGACTAGACGTGAAAAACAAATCCAAGCAACCCATATCACAATGAACGTGTGTGAATTTCCCAGGTTGAACCTATAAACTCCCCATATAGCCAGTATGGAGCTATATGGGCTATATGGCACTTTTCCAAAAATTTCACCGTTTCGCTCCGGGACCCTTCCCATCGTGTTCTAAATGACGAGACGTGAAAAACAAGACCAAACAACCCATATCACAATGAACGTGTGTGAATTTTCCAGGTTGGACCTATACCCCCCATAGCCAGCCTATAGGCCTATATACAGACCTCGGTGACTTTTTCCAAAAATTTCACCGCTTCGCTCCGGGACCCCTCCCATTGTGTTTTTCTCGGCGAGACGAGAAAAACGAGACCCCACAACCCATAGTAAAGCCCACAAAAAAATTGACCACCCCTCCCCCCATATAGCCAGTATGAGCCTATATACAGACCTCGGTGACTTTTCCCAAAAATTTCACCGATTCGCTCCGGGATCCTTCCCATTGTCATTTTCTTGGCGAGACGAGAAAAACGAGACCCCACAAGCCATAGTAAAGCCCACAAAAAATGTGACCACCCCTCCCCCCATACAGGCATTTCCCCTTATATTGTATAATACAGACCCCTATTGTAAGGGTAAAGTCCGAGTTCCGCTTTTTATATTTTCGGAAAACAATCCTAATTTTACATGCACCCACCCCATTGACTGGATAGGCAGGCCCCAATAAGCCCGGGGACCGATATTAGCCCTTTTGGCTAGAGTTGATAGGTGTTTTCCCCTATTTTAGGGGTAAAGTCCGTTTTCCGCTTTTTATAGTTTCGGGGAAAAAATCCTAATTTTACATGCACCCACCCCATTGACTTGATAGGCAGGTCCCAATAAGCCCGGGGACCGATATTAGCCCTTTTGGCTAGAGTTGATAAGAGTTTTCCCCTATTTTAGGGGTGAAGTCCGTGTTCCGCTTTTTATATTTTCGGGGAAAAATCCTAATTTTAAATGTACCCATCCCATTGACTTGATAGGCAGGCTCCGATAAGCCCGGGGACCGATATTAGCTCTTTTGGCTAGGGTTGATAGGGATTTCCCCCTATTTTAGGGTAAAGTCCGTGTTCCGCCTTTTTATATTTTCGGGAAAAAATCCTAATTTTACATGCACCCAACCCATTAACTTGATAGGTAGGTGACAATAAGCCCGGGGACCGATATTAGCCCTTTTGGCTAGGGTTGATAGCATTCGCAACTTCTCGGGGATGTCCGGTTTGAGATGTCCCTCGAAGGCCATTGACGCCATATTGGACTAGAGCGTGGTCACGTGTGTTTCGGTCTGTCAGGGAACTGTCAGTGACGTCACGGGAATTATATCTTGCCAATACGTGGCGTGTGTACCATTTAAACTGATGGTTTTCTATTGAAACGTGCTTCGAATGAAAAGAATAAATAGTTTTTAGAATATCTGACGTAAATCAGAGACTCGCAGGGAAATATTTGCTGGTCGGGGATTAAGGCTTCCGCGAGAGTGATTGGGCTTCGGAGCCATGCGTATTAAACCGTTCCGGAACGTCACATCTGGAGATTCATAGGAAATTCATGTTGTCGTCCCCCGAGCGTAGAATCAGTCCCCTTCGTAGATTTCCGCTCGGGAGTTCCGAATGGGGTTGATAGGTGTTTTCCCCTATTTTAGGGGTAAAGTCCGTGTTCCGCTTTTTATAGTACATGCACCCACCCCATTGACTTGATAGGCAGGTCCCAATAAGCCCGGGGACCGATATTAGCCTTTTTGTCTAGGGTTGATAGGTGTTTTCCCCTATTTTAGGGGTAAAGTCCGTGTTCCGCTTTTTATAGTTTCGGGAAAAATCCTAATTTTACATGCATCCACCCATGACTGGATGCCCCTTCACGAATGCTTCACTTCGATACCTCACTCGACCCAATCGGACCATGCAGCGTATTTGAAGCCTGGGGACTACTTTTTCTCCGCGGAAACTTTTTCCAGCGACCGCATGACCACCAGACCGCGGAGGAATTCGAGGTGAAAGAGTTGGAAAGAGTTGAAAGCGCCACCTGTTGGAACTATAGCGGCCTTGACCTCTACACGGCCTCAGAGGTCAAAGGCCGTAAATGGCCGCTTCCTATACTTTAACCTGGAAACAGCACCCCCTGGTGGATGCAAGAGTTATCTCCCCCGGCAAAATACTACTTTAAATCATTGCTATATACTACTGCCGTGTGATCATGTCAGTCAAGTTGCCACATGAACAGGTACAATAAAAGCGTACCTGAGATACAACACATATCACGAATCGTTAGATTTTTTGTATGTGCTTTAGAATAGGTTAACCAGAAGACTATACTGTGAAGTCATGTGGCTCTGTCAGTATGTCGGCACCTCTTCCCACTTCCCTTATATGCGTTGTAATTTGGATTATGAGCGAGGAAATTCTTCAGTGGACACGGGTGAATATTGAATGACGGACTATAGACGCTTGTATTTATAGCACCCTGAGGGGCACGAAAATCAGCCTTTCTCCAACTCGTGTCCGAGGTTTTAACGACAGTAGTAGTGTCTACGGAAAAAAGGTCTCGTTGACCTCTTTGCACTTAAACTTGAGGCGTTGGCGCTGGAGACTGGAAAGGGACCTCTGCCAGAGTTTGGCCGCCATCTTGAATTTGGTAAAAAACTTGACCAATGTGGCAGCGGCTTATTCTCTTGAACTCTGATACAAGGTCACATGACCTTTGTATTTCTCCGCGGTGATGCGGTCTGGCGGTGATGCGGTCTGCCTCCACAGAGAAAAAGTAGTCCTACGGGACAAAATGCATGGAATGCATTTATGGACCTGGGATGTACTGACTGAACATTGGGGAGCGTATCCAAAACCATATTGACCTCGGGGAAGTACAGAGCGTTGACCTTTGACCTTTGCGTGGACGCGCACCGTTCAGTATATTGATCTTGGTGGCGGAGTGCTATTAGGGTTCAAGTGATCGGGCTGTGGGGCCGAATGACGCCTCTTGGTGGGGAGGAAAACAGTCCGCGAGAAAAAATAGTGCAGCGAACCAATAGTGCGGGTCTGACTACTTTTTCTCTGCAGAGGCAGATCGCATCACCGCCAGTCCCTTTCCAATCTCCAGCGCCAACGCCTCAAGTTTAAGTGCAAAGAGGTCAATGAGACCTTTTTTCCGTATACACTACTACTAACGACGCTGTTCGTTCGATCTATATGGACCGGGTCCTTTTCCATCCATTTCATATGGACTGCGAGGTTGGCATACTGCTGACGTAGCGATCGTCGTAGTCTGTGCGCTATAGCGTCAAGGGTTAGAATTTCGTCTTCCTCTATCGAATATCCTCTGCGTTGAAACTCCTCTTTTCTGGCCTTTGACGTCTGGCCCACCTCGGCGTTCTGTACTTATCATCACAGGTATCACCTCCATCACCACAACAATATTGATACCACTAACACCACATTTATTACAGCAACCACCACCATCACCTCTGAATCCACTGAGTTGTAACCGCATACGGGTTATGAATTCAATGTTCTCGTTTCGGGTGTACTGAAAAGGTCTATAGTTAGACACTAAGGATAAGGATATATGAACCTACTATGGGGAGCTCAGGATGGCCCACGTCTTGATGAGTGAGTGAATATGATTTTACGTCGCTTTCAACTATATTTCAGTCATATCACGACGTTGGGTCCTATTCCTTTTTCACACCCGGGAACCACACGGGTGGGGTCCTATTCCTTTTCACACACGGGAACCTCACGGCTGCCTCAGTTAGTCGCCTCTTACGACAAGCTCTCTGAGGCCTATTCTTGCCATCACCTGCGGTGTGCACAACAACATCGTCTGGCTATGACCCAACATACTTCACTAAAGACTGCGCATGCGCCCCGATGAGGTCACCGATCGGACTGGTCATCACACCACCCCAGTCAAACTGTACAACAAGAGAGCTTCCATTGGATAGCCAATCGACTTTATTCGCCCAAATCAGGCCTCTCTTCAGCTCCCAAGCATGTCTGACTACCGAATGCATGTGAGGTCAAAGGTAATCTGGAAGTAACCTCAATTTCCGCCCATAGCGATGAACGCGAAACTTTGAAAATCATGTGTGCCACTCACCTTACATATACACCACTCACACCTACACTGAATCTAGCTCATTTGACTTACCGGTACATTCCCCGAGTTCGCATGCTCACGATGACGTCACAGGTCAAATGTCAGGGCCATCTTTAGTTTATCAAAGTAAATCGTTTATCTTTTTATTCCTATTCAATATTCTCTTCTATGGGTCATTCTCACGGAAAGGCGCAATTCGTGTCATTCGACCCAAATTTTCTTCTAACCAGTCTTGTGTCTGAAAAAATTCAGATTGTTCGTAGTATTCATTTAGTAGAGTACGAATAACTTATTGCAAGCACTGTCCCGATTGATTTTTTCGGGTAAATTTTCACCAGAACCCTCAATTTACGGTAAAATAGACCTGTAACTGACTGTAGTGACCTACTTGATATCACGATAAAGTTGCCAGAAATTCTTTTGTTCTACCTTTCTGGCAACCAGCTGCATCTGTTCTTTCAATATTTGAATATATTGTTTACAAGGGCAGATTATCTTGTGAAAATGGCATGGGCAAAGGTCTGTAACTGGTTTTCGGGTCATTGGTGTTACTGTAACTGAAATCGGAGCCAAAAAGCGAACGCTTAAATTAGAAACAAAGTTTTGCCACCAGGCGGCTTCTTTTCCAAGCGCGGGTAAACTTGAGATTCCATAAGAAGTGTTTTATGAAACTCTTTTCAGTATTTCAGTCATTTCTAGCTCCAAATTTTCAGCGTATGTTTATTACCGGTCACTGGTGTTACGTGTCAGGATCAACATGTAGTGGCTCCCGAGTAAAAATATTAACTGGTAATAAAGAAATGTGTGTATGAATTACAAAATCATTGTTCTTGGACCGTCACGACAATATACGAGGGAGCAACAATTAATTCCTTCCAAAATGTCAGTGGTGTTACTATTTGTAGGGTAACACCATTGACAAAAATGATGATTTTGCTCCAAATTTCAGTACAACTTGAATTTACCTTTCTTCCAAATAATACTAAGTTAAGGAGCTTGTCATATACGTGTTTTGCCCCTAGATCGCTTTCACTCACGGCTGTATTTTTGCCTCTATGAACAAATTGGTCACTGTTGTTACACGAGGTCAGTGGTGTTACTCGAGGTCACTGGTGTTACCGGGTTGTCATTGGTGTTACATTTAGATAACTATTCATGCGCGTCGCTAGGATTTTTCAAAGGGGGGTCGATTATCATAGCACTTTAGGCGAGGGTCCAGGGGCCGCCTAGGCCCCGGAAGCTCCGGGTTCCTAGATGGGCGGAGATGCATTCTAAGCGTTTTCCCGGAATTAAATCTGAACGTAATGTATGCAGATTTAGGGTTATATTATACAGCTCTGGGACCTTAGATGGCCTGAGATGCATTCTGAGCTATTTCCAACAATTAAACTAACACGTCATTTGTCAAATATCGGTATTATATTGTATTCTGTTGTCATCTTGAAAACACAATAATAATGCTTTGGGCCGATATACCTCATAGGCTCACCCAGTGGCGTCGGCCCCGGAAGCTCCGGGGTCCTAGATTGCCGGAGATGCGTTCTGAACGTTTTTCCGGAAATAAAACTGATCATACTGCATGCACATTTATGATTCTATTTTCAGGATATTTTTTTTCCGCAATTATAAGCATGCATCGATATTGAAAACATCGCACCTCATGCCTTCATCCATTTGACGTTCTAGTTATATTTAAAACATACAAAACGATGACATAATTCTTGGGAGGGAAACCAATATGCCTACAGATACGATTCATTCACACAAAGATAAAACAAGGAAATCCTCACAGCCCAATAGGCGAGGATCCACGAGCCGTTTAGGCCCCGAAAGCTCCGAAGTTCCAGATCTCCAGGGACGCGTTCTAAGAGTTTTCTCAGAAATAAATTCGAACGTAATGTATGCAGATTTATGGTTCTATTTTCACGTATACTATGTTTCGCATTTATAAGCACTCATCGATATTGAAAAAAATCATACTTCATGCCTGAATCCATTTGACTTTTTAGTTATATTTATCACATAAAAAAACACATAAAAAACGATGGCCTTTACATCATGGAACATTAGAACCAATATGATAGCGATTCATTTACACAAAGCTAAAATGAGCGATCCTCACAGCCCGACAGGCGAGGGTCCAGGGGCCGCCTAGGCCCCGGAAGCTCCGGGGTCTGCGGTTGCCGGAGATGCGTTTTACCCGTGTTCTCGGAAACAAATCTGAACACAATGTATATAGATTTATGGTTCTATTTTCACATTTGTTTCGCATAAACCCGCATCGATATTGAAGAATATGCCGGACTCCATTTGACTTTCTGGTTTGACACAAACAAAACGGGCCTATAACACACCACTACACGTCCTGGCACTCTATCTGTAATTTTTATGTGGGGACATGGTCAGTTAGGGATGCTGAAAAGTGGGTGGCCAAAAGATATTCGGGCCCCACTAAATCAAAAGTGGGGGGATGGGCGTTAAAATGATTAAAACTAAACATCATCATATCACTTTCCGATCGATGTCATTTCATGACTGTAAACATTAAATTTTTGCTGAAAATATCACAATAATATTGTGTAGAATATCAAACGGTGTATCATGGACTATATCTCGTGGCCATGGTGAAATACTGACTAGAAAAATTAAACTAATGTCACTCATTAAAACGTGGCCATGGTAAAATACTGACTAGAAAAAAAATTAAACTGATATATTTTCCAGAAATGAAATATCACCCGTTTTGCAACTTCGCCAACGGTAGACCGAGGCTACCGATGCTTCATTATCAAATCCACACGCATCGAGCAGAATGAAAAAAACACACGAGTTAGTGTTAATGATTAATTGAATAGTAAATTCGCCTGCTTTATCCGTCG
The DNA here is from genome assembly GCA_036873755.1 of Hanleya hanleyi. NCBI lineage: Eukaryota > Metazoa > Mollusca > Polyplacophora > Lepidopleurida > Hanleyidae > Hanleya > Hanleya hanleyi. The sequence goes on along the minus strand of JAVTVY010042008.1, from coordinate 3,598 downwards.
AGGGTTCCCCTGCTATATCCGTCAAGGGTGGAGTCTCATGAACAGAGCTACAGCTCTTTCATAATCCATTTTATGACGATAAAACGGAAAGTCGTGGTAAACCCATTGGTGAGCGAACTGACGCGTCACTATTGGAACGGAGCATGCTTCAACCTCCCCACAGCGCATGCTCCATTTCGCAGGCTCCAATAACATCCCTGCCTCCAATAGCGGAAGTTGACCTTTACTACGTTGCTATGACGTATAGGGGGAACCAACCAACGCACGGTTCAGTTTGAATCCGACCAAACAACTCCTTTAGTGTTACACATGAGCGAAGTAGTATACAATGAGTAAAACGGAAGGCTAGCGCGTCACTGCGCATGCGCGAAGTGAATTTTTGGGTTGCCATAGGGGGGGTTCGCATGTCGTGAGTAAAAAAATGTGGCGGTATTGTGGCGGTGTGCGCATGCGGGCCTCCCACCCCGAAAAAAAAAGTTCCGGCAAAAAAAAAAAAAAAAATGTATTCATGCGCGGTGATGCGGTTTGGCCGTGGTTTTGGCGGTGATTCGGTCTCGGAAAAAAGCTTCCGCGGAGAAAAAATAGTCCCTAGATAAAATGGTCCGATGGGGTCGAGTGAGGTATCAAAGTGAAGCTTAGGTGAGGGGGCATCTGATGGGCTGGGTGAGGGGTTCACATATCGGCCTTCTGCGCATGCGCGGTGGCCGAAGGGTATGAAAATAGCCTTTTTGGAGCTAGGGCAGCCCCTAGTGGACCGATGGGGTCGAGTGAGGTATCAATGTGAAGCATTCATGAAGGGGCATCTAATGGGTTGTGTGTGGGGTTGACATATCGGCCTTCTGCGCATGCGCGGTGGCTGAAGGGTATGAAAATAGCCTTTTTGGAGCTAGGGGAGCCCCTAGTGGACCGATGGGGTCGAGTGAGGTATCCATGTGAAGCATTCATGAAGGGGCATCTAATGGACTGGGTGTGGGGTTGAAATAGCGGCCTTCTGCGCATGCGCGGTGGCCGAAGGGTATGAAAATAGCTTTTTGGAGCTAGGGGAGCCCATAGTGGACCGATGGGGTCGAGTGAGGTATCAATGTGAAGCATTCATGAAGGGGCATCTAATGGATTGGGTGTGGGGTTGAAATATCGGCCTTCTGCGCATGCGCGGTGGCCGAAGGGTATGAAAATAGCCTTTTTGGAGCTAGGGGAGCCCCTAGTGGACCGATGGGGTCGAGTGAGGTATCAATGTGAAGCATTCACGAAGGGGCATCTAATGGACTGGGTGTGGGGTTGAAATAGCGGCATTCTGCGCATGCGCGGTGGTCCAAGGGTATGCAAATAGCCGTGTTGGAGCTAGGGGAGCCACTAATGGGCCGATGGGGTCGAGTGAGGTATCAATGTGAAGCCTAGGTGAAGGGGTATTTTATGGCTGGGTGGGTGCATGTAAAATTTTTCCTGAAAAAAAAAAACGGAAAACGGACTTTATCGAAAAATCCGGGAAAATGCCTATATGGGGTATGGGGGGTATATAGGTCGCCGGGCTTAACGGGGCTTGTCTATCAATAGAGTTATCTCCCCCTAGTTCCAGGGTGGGTGTATGTAAAAATTTTCCTGAATAAATACGGAATACGGACTTTATCCTAAATTACGGGAAAATGCCTATATGGGGTATGGGAGGTATAGCACCATCCTGGGAAACCTACTTCTATACATTTGCGGTATAGGATGTGGGGTCTCGTTTTACTCGTCTCGTCATTTTGAACATGATAGGAAGTGTCCCCGTGCGAATCGGTGAAATTTTTGAAAAAAGTCACCGAACCCCATATAGTCCCATACTGAGGGTATAGGATCAATGTTTGCCCCCCCCCTGGGAATCGTACTTCTATGCATTTGCGGTAGGGTTGTGGGGTCTCGTTTTACTCGTCTCGTCATTTAGAACATGATAGGAAGTGTCCCCGTGCGAATCGGTGAAATTTTTAAAAAAAGTCACCGAACCCCATATAGTCCCATACTGAGGGTATAGGATCAATGTTTGTCCCCCTGGGAAACGTACTTCTATACATTTGCGGTAGGGTTGTGGGGTCTCGTTTTACTCGTCTCGTCATTTAGAACACGATAGGAAGTGTTGCGGAGCGAATCGGTGAAATTTTTGAAAAAGTCACCAAGGCCTGGGTAGGCCCATAGGCCTATACTGCATGGCTATGGGTGTATAGGGCCATATGGGGTGGACATGTTGGAGTCTAGGTGAGTCCCTGGTGGTCCAATGGGGTCGAGTGAGGTCTTATTTTGAAGCTCTCGTGGAGGAGCACTTGACTACACTAATGGTTCGTCTGTGTTCAATAGTCTGCGCATGCGCAGTCTGGTCGTAGTAGCGAAAGGGGGCATTTTGGGTGCTATGTAGGGGTGTGTTTGGGTTAGAGATGAGCTAATCACGGTTCGAATGGGTCGTGTGAGGTGTCAAAGTGAAGCTTGTGTGGGGTAAAGTCAGAATGGTGTGTTTTTGAATGCATGTCGCGTTAATCTGCGCATGCGCAGTTGGTTGTAGTAAGTAAAGTGGCCATTTTGGGGCAGCGAAGGAAGTTATTTGGGGTCGAGATGGGCTAATCACGGTTCGAATGCGTCCTGAAAGGTGTCATCTTGTAGTTCTCGGGGTGTACATTCCGATTTGAGGGATGTTCGCGTCATCTGTGACGTCATCGGTGACGTCATCGGTACGAGTAGTAGCGAAAGTGGACATTTTCGGGCAGTACATGAAGGTATTTGGGGTCGAGATGGGCTATTCACGGTTCGAATGCGTCCTGGAAGGTGTCATCTTGTAGTTCTCGGGGTGTACATTCCGATTTGATGGATGTCCGCGTCATCTGTGACGTCATTGATGACGTCATCGGTACGAGTAGTAGCGAAAGTGGACATTTTGTGGGTGCGTGGGGGTGAGTTTGGTGTAGATAGGGACTATCCTTAGTCCGAATGCGTCGTGTGAGGTGTCATTTTGTAGCTCTCGAGGTGTACATTCCGAGTTGAGGCATGTCCGGAGCATCTGTGACGTCATTGTTGACGTCATCAGTAGGAGTAGTAGCGAAAGTGGACATTTTGGGGCAGTGAAGGAAGGTATTCGGAGTAGAGAGGAACCATCCTTGGTCCGAATGCGTCCTGAGAGGTGTCATGTTGTAGCTCTCGGGGTGTACATTCCAAGTTGAGGGATATCCACAGCATCTGTGACGTCATTGGTGACGTCATCAGTACGAATAGTAGCGAAAGCAAGCATTTTGGGGCAGTGAAGGATGGTATTTGGTGTAGAGATGGACCATCCGCGGTGCGAATGCGTCGTGTGAGATGTCATCTTGTAGCAACGCCCACCAACGCCATTCTTAATGCATCAACGCCCAGATGAAATAGCCCAGAAGCTCTGATATTCCATGGAATTGTCACTAATTCTTCGAAATGCAGTGACGCCAGTCGACGCCCGCCGTTACACCTTAACACCATGATATAGACCGGACAGAGAACAACAACAGCAACAACAACAATGATCACACATAAGAGAACAACAACAACAAGAAGTTTTTTTTCATATAGTTTATTCTCCCCAATGTTACATCATACCCACGTT
>JAVTVY010042007.1:0-18556 GCA_036873755.1 Hanleya hanleyi | reverse complement strand
GAGAGGGTTAGGTAGGGCAAGGAAAAGATGAGTTAATTTAGATAGTGCCGATGCTTTTGTAATGGTAATTTTGCCTAATAGTGTGAAATTCCGCAATTTCCATTTACTTAACTCTGTCTTTCATTCTTCTAATTTTGCCAAATAATTTATCTTCCAAATATCTGTAAAATTTACTGATGAACAAGCTATCCCAGCATGTTGAAATCTGTCACCCATTTTAGTTTTACATCTTGGCATAATCTTATTTCCGAACCTGTTAGTGCACCGATCCAAATTGCTTTGGTTTTATCTACATTTATTTTAAGACCGGGTGGTTTATAAAATGTATCCACTGTCTTTAAAGCTGATCTGAGCGATCTCTTCGAACCGTCAAGGGTTAACTGCGTATCGTCTGCGTATTGACTGATTTTATATTCAGTTTTTCCTTATAGTAATGCCTTTGATATTGTTATTATGTCGAATCATGAGTCCCAAAATCTCAGCACACAACAAAAATAAATAGAGAGAAATTGTGTCACCTTGTCTACAACCACGACTGTTTTGAAAGAACGCCGACAAGTGACCATTTTGTATAACACAGGTTCTTATATCCTTATAAAAAGTACGAATCCAGTTCCTAATTGATTTCCCGAAGTTGTATGCTTGTAAAACCTCGTCAATAAAAGACCACGAAACCGAGTCGAAGGCTTTCTCAAAATCTATTAATAAAAGTAGCACAGGGATATCGTTTTCTTTAGTTGTTAACGTCAAATCATACACCAGACGAATATTTTAACCAATGTATCTCCCTTGCATACAACCTTTTTGGTCTTCGTGTATTACCTTATCGAGGACGGGCTTTATTCTATTTGAAATACAGGTAGACGTAAATTTGTATGTGACGTTTAATAATGTTATTTGTCTTCAACTTTTCAAATAATTTCGAGGTTTTTCGGGTTTAGGAAGAGATGTTATTACTCCCTGTCTGGCACTGACTGACAATCTTCCATGGCGATAGCCAGAGCTGATGTAATGTAATACAAAATGACCTATATCCTTCCAAAACATTTTAAAGAATTCTGCTGGGGATCCATCAAGACCTGAGCTTTTTCAATTTTTAGAATTTTTAAGTTCTCTGGTTAATTCGTCAAAATTCTAAATTCAGTTTTGGCATGTCCAATGAATCTAGAAAATGTTAAATTTCGTCTCTGTTGACATCTGTATCTTTCTTGGAGTATAGATTTTCATAGTAGCATTTTTGTTCGTTTGTTATTTCTGTGCTGTCGTAAATATTTTTTACTGTTTTTCCAGTGTTAGGTTGGCTATAGTTTTATTAGTATAATTAGTTTTCTCTAAAGCTAGGAAATATTTAGTCGGTTTTTCACCTAAATCAGCCCATTCTGCCTTTGTTCTAGTAATTAATTCTTTATTTTTTCGCTCCGAATATTTTCCGTGTTCGTTGTTCCAAAGTTCTGCTCTATTTCTGCTTCTAAAAGTTCTATGTTCCTCTCCAACTCTTTGTCTTTCTTATTTCTATCTTTTTTTCTTTCTTGCTGAGTACTGAATTGTTTCTCATCTTATTTTCATTATTAATGTTTCCAGAAATAGCTCGTCATCTATGTCTAATTTAATTTGTGATTCATCCAGGTTTTTCGAATTATCTTCGTCGAAGTTTTGTGCATATTCTTGTACAGTTTCCTTTATAACTTTTCTTGTCAAATTCAAGTATTCTTTATCTTTCAACAACGAGCAGTTGAATTTCCAGAATGACCTTCACCTTTCTCTTTTTGAAAATTTGCAATGTACGGTTATGGCAGAATGGTCAGTCCTATACCCTGGTTTTATTTCCGCTCGAGTGGTAATATTGAAGATGTCCGTTGTCACTAGAAAAAAGTCGAGTCTCGCTTGTTGTCTTGGTTTTTTTCGCCTACACGTATATCTTCGATCATCCTCATGTATAATTCTCCACACGTCCATATAGTTATTATTAGTTAGTCTAGTTATTATTATTTACTTGTTCTAGCACTATTTTTCTAGACTGTGGGTTATTAATATGTTTGTAATTTTCGGTATCCAATTCAGGGTTTAAAACCATATTCCAATCACCGCATATTACCATTGAAGAATTTCCCATGTCGTTTATCAATTTATGAACATTGTTATAGAAGATTGGTTTGTCAATGTTTTGGGTCATAAATATTTTGCGATCGTAACTGGTGTATCACAAATAGACATGCTCGTTATCAGCAAATTTCCATTGGGATCTCTTTCTATCCTCTCTACTTTGTAGTCAAAATTAGTTAAAAAGTGTTGTAACTCCACGACAATTTGATAAATGAGGGCTAGTCCATGCATTGGGTGCCCACTCTGATCGCAGTAATGTTTCTCGGTATTTGTCAGTGTGGGTGTCTTGCAAACAGATTATATTATATTTCTTTATTTTGAAGCACTGGAGAGATCAGCCAACCCTTGACATTTCATGAAAACTATATTTATCGTGTCAGCCATAATTTCCAAACTTATAAGGTGCTCCAACAGGTTCGATAGCAATAGCAAATATTATCCGGTAATATATCGTTATATGTGTTTTAGTATGACAGTCACTTGCTGTAGTTTCAGGAAAGATTGACGCTTTGTAGTTGGGTTGAAATTTGGGGTTGTAATAAATTGGTTTCGTGAAATAAAAGTGAAAATCGATACATGCATTATCTGAAGAAAAACCAGAAAAAAGGAAAAGAATACATGACCGCTTCGTATCTGGAGCTCTTTGGCCGCAGCCCGGTCCAATTCTAACATCCACGTGTTACCATCTTCAGGGTAAATTATTACACCTTTGATCAGGTGGATAAATTACTAAAATACATTTATTGAGAACTGAAAACAAGTATATACATTGCATTAATTTGAATATTTTCAATACTGAGAGTTGAATTTGGAGTATAAAACGTTGGTTCAATTTTAAGGTATTGACTCAGAATGCAATGATGCCTGCAAGTAAAATGCCCAGTTGAAATATAATACATTAGGTCAATTTGTATATAATGTATTGAATTAAATAATGCATGAGCTCATTTTGTGTATACTTATATCGGCTCAATTTGAATATATTTATATCTGACTTAATTTGAGCACGATATTCAGTTGAAATTAGCTCCACTTAAATATATATTGTCAAATGTTGACAGTATTATATAACTCTGCAAACATTGAAATACCTTGTTATATACACAATTAACTTTAATATATTCACTCTTTGGCCCCAATTTAATCTATTAGTTCTTTTTTACTTTAATGACAACTATAATTGACTTATTCAATTTGATTGTATAGGCACAATTTGAACACACTGACTTGTTTTAATCTATTGAGTCAATTCTGCTATAATACCACAAATCAATCTAGATATATTAACCTTGTCTCAAGTTAAATGTATCGATTCAATTTGAAAGTACTGACTCAATGGATATGAAAACATCGATTCAGTTTGAATATATTAATTAGAATCTACCAATTTGTCCCAATTTGCGCATAAAGCATTTGCAAATTTAGATATAATGCATTGACTCATATAATACATTAATGATTTATTTGTCAGTTTGAACACATTTATCTATTGGAATATAGTGATTAAATGTACTGACAAGTTCAAATATTATATAGCTCAATAATTCTATCATAAGGATGTCCCCTGCTGGTAAATCAAAGTAATTAACTGTTTGAACAACGTGTGCTGTTACATTCATAATTGTGCAATATGAGGAAACACAAAGACAAAAATATAGTTCGGTGTGCATTTGTTATCTGTAGGCAACACTAAGTGGACCATGCTCCATCCGACATCCCCCCCCCCCCAAAACATAGTGAACAGCCCCAGTTTTGAAGCACACTCATGAAAAATTCATATAAATAGTATTTAATTTTTTCTTATAGTCTAACTGTCTGCAGACAAACACAATGCCCATCAAAATTCATCGAATCCGATGGATGGCGCTGTACAAAAGTCTGGGTCAGAAGGAAATCCCCATCCCTTAACCCAGGAAAGGGAGACAACCCAACGGGAAAAACAGACAAAATGGCCGCCAAAGCCAAAAATCACCAGCGGACATCCTTAATACGTTATCCCAATTTACATGTATTAGTGCACTACAACTACATACAATTCAATATGATAAAAGTTTTCCATTTGGATATAACACTCTAAATTTGCATACTTAGACTTGATATATATAGAAGTTCAATAAAACACAGCCTCTAGATTTGAATATAAAGCTTTGAGGCATTTGGATATAATACGCTGGGTCAAATTAAGTATATTTGGTCAGATTGAATATTTTGACCGTTTAAATTCATGCACTGGCCCAATCTAAATACAATGTCTCGAGGTGAATATGACAATTCAATTTGACATCAGACTACATGATGACCCATATACAATGAATTGATTGAAACCTGAGTTGCATGGCTCGAGTTGACTGCATTCCAAACAAGTGTATATTGGTGACTCAATGTAAAATATATCTTATTTTGGAGTCAGAGTAATCATGATGTGTCTTAATTACTGTCTTAATTGTACCATTCAAATTCACAATATTTAGTCAATTGGTCGATACAAAGAAAGAATGTAATCCAGTTGTGTTTCCCAACCGTCATTTTTCTCACGTGTCATTTTCAAATAGTAAGTTTTCATACCATGTTTTGGAGTTAGGATCACACTTGCCTGGAGTCATCTCCGATTCTTATATTCGAACGATTTTGGATCCTGGAGCTCTCCATGGGTGGTGGCACGTCAACAAGGTGTCTGAAGCTGGCAAAGGATAGGATATGATGTATGTCTCCTCTCCAGGTCTTCACAAGTATCTTCCCGTTCTTTGACCAAGCTGACTGGGTCAGATCACTGTCAGACGCTTTCTTTAGTATGAACACTGGGATTTCCTGGATTTCAACTTCTTCTTTATTAAACACGACGTTTCGCTAAGTCTGCCCTTAGCATTCTCAAGTGTATAAATGTACAATCAAACATGAGGTATATATATATATGTACAGGGTATGATGAAGCCAATCTAATACAACAACAATATATGGTCTGAAAACAGTGGGGTGTAGACACTCCTGGAGAGTGGGCATACATGAAAGGGTTATGGGGAACAAGCTAAACAAACAATAGTTGTGGTGTGTGGTTACAATGTGAGAGCTGGCTTAAATAATCTGATGTTGAATGGTGGTACATGTAGTTGTACCAATCTTTAGTAGTTGCTGGTTGATATAAGTTAGGTCCTCTTTTATCACAACCCCAGTAGATTTCAACGCCCTTCGCGTTTTGATGCTCTCGTTTTTGTGTTTCACAGACATAAACTTCACGAGTACCCCTCTGGGTTTCTGCTCTACTCCAGGACGGTAGGTGCCACAACGATGAGCTATGCCAACATCCGCGAGTGTTACAACCATGTCGAGTTTATCCTTTAATATGTCGACAGCATTTTGGGTGCACTCTTCTATTGTCTCCTTCTGACTATCACCCTTAATCCCAAAAATTCTAATGCTTTCGTTCCTGGAATACTGTTCGATATCGTTTGTTTTTCTCTCCAGTTGCTCAATGCTACTTTCTAATTTCTCTATTGTTTCATTGTCTTCTTCCTTCTGTCTGCTCATTTCTTTCATGCCATTTTTCAGGTTTTAATGATTCGGATTGTCGCATTGACCCTCTTGATCACAAGATATCCCATATACATGTATATACCAAATTACCGCGATTCACTTACACACCAGCAGACAAAATTTGAGGTATGTATGAATGGACAGCAATTAGTTTCACTTCAATGATTTCTCAGTCATGTAATTCATATAATCGTCAGCATTGTTTCGATTTTTTACTCCTCGGCCAAAATTTGGCCTAAGGATAGTGTCGTCGTCATATACGTCCGTCCGTCCGTTCATCACACCTTTCTCGTTACCCAGATATCTTTAGAACGGCTTACCCTAGGCACACCAAACTTGCAGTGCACACCCATATGCTCGTGAACCAGAACTCTATTGAATCTGGACCCGATTGGTTGGAAACCTTGGCGGCCGTCTTTAATTTATGCGAAACCGTTGATTTTGTGTATCTCGGGTACCATTAAATATGGCCGCCAAGGTTTCCACCGAATCAAGCAAACTGGTTTGGTCATTCCTTTGAAGTGTCTTGGTGCATCGATGATCTATGCCAAGTTTCGCAATATACAGTCAAATGGCACCCGAGATACACAAGATTAATGGTTTCACATAAATTAAAGATGGCCGCCAAATTTTCCAATCAATCGGGTCCATATTCACTAAGGTTCTAGGTCGCGCATATGGATGTGCACTGCAGGTTTGGTGTGCCTAGGCTAAGTCGTTCTAAATATATCTTGGTAACGAGAAAGCTGTGATGGTTTCGCATAAATTAAAGATGGTCGCCAAAGTTTCCAATCAATCGGTTCCAGATTCAATAAGGTTCTGGGTTACACGCATATGGATGTGCACTGCAATACCAACAATACCCTTCGGCCAATTTTGGCCGATGGATAAACATGGAAATTGGACGTTTAATTTTTATTTTGTTTTTGACCTTCGCACAAAGTGAGAGATGATGAAAAACAATCATTTTGACGTGAGGCGCATGAATATGACAATGGCGCATGTGCTGTTCCTCTCAATGAAGGGATCGAATATACAGTGATTTGTTTAGCGATGGTTATGTTGTTAAAACCAAGTGTGGTATCGTTACTGATATAGTTTGTGAATAATAAATCCTTTGTATAACAATAATAAAATTATTCCCGATTCATTAAATACCATCATGTATTGGCCATCCCGTTACATTAAAAGTGGGCAGTTTCACATGCAGATCTGATCGTACCTCTGTCAGTGATACATACGGTTTGATCATTTACTGACTGGCAATTGTAAATTTTTGATCTTGTTTTGTGAAAGAAGAGAAAAACATTGAAAACGATTGTCCATTTTCAATTTTGTTTTATCAAATAGAAAAATTTAAAATCGAATAGTTAAGTATTACACGGACAGTCCAGGGCATAGTGGGGTCCTCAGGCCTTCAACCGGAAAGACATTACATTCTTTTTTAAATCAGGATGGCGCCTCACTGAACAGCCGTCCAGCTACATGGACGAAGCCTCTGAATCATTTCAGTCCCATTTCCCCATGGTTAACCATAGTGATACCTGGCATTAATATGACAACGATATTACATTCTTCGCGTAGTGAGCACTGGTTATCTGACGTTCAAATGGAAGTAGTAGTATGTACGAAATAGTATTAAACTCTTTCAAATCCAAATTCATGTTTCACGCGTAGTCGTTTCAGAAATGCTTTCATTTAATCATCCTTTATTTCACCAAAGCTCCCATCAATTGGTACCCCCAACCGTGAGTGGTATATGTTCCTCTGCATAATTTTATGTACACACTATTAAAATAAAACTAGGTGTACTCAACATTATACACGTTGGATTAGGAAAAACACTCTACAAAGTGTTGTATTTGTAACACTTTTAGAAAGTGTTGGTGAAATGTATTATATCCAACAGTACATGTATATGGCTGTGTCAGGAGCAATATTATGTTTGGAATATAACACCTATAAAGTGTTGTATTGCTCCTGATACAGCACTATAATGTATATAGCACTATCTTTCAACACTTTCTACGAGAGCTATGTTTAATAATCTTTGATATCGTGTTTTCCCTCATCCATCGTTTATAATATTAAGTACAACACTTTCATTTTAAGAGTGTAATATAAAATAACAATATACATCAGCTAGAGCCGCCCTGCAAATATCTTTCCATAGTCTGCCGAACCACATCCCTGTAAAGGAAGACTGCTTATTTTGTTCAATGGTTTGCCTGTGCCGTTTGTTTTTAATTATATATTTAATTTGCTTAGGGTCATTATTGTCCGAATGTATCAGTAGAAATATTTGATTATGTGATTAATTCTATCCATTATTTTTATCCATGCGCTGTAAGGATGCAGAGGGGAACAGTCTGACTGTTACTACTCAAGCATTGCCTTGAGATATTATGATTTCCAACGGTGTGTTTGATCAAGATGATCATAGCAAATGATTAGTGTTTAATACAAACGTTATCCCCCCTTCCTGTTTATTCTGTTTTCCAAGTTCCCCAAGATAATCCACTCCATGTAAATCTGGATATATCAGTTTGTGGAGTGAAATTGCATAAGTACTGCCTCACGCTGTGAAGGCTTCAAAGCTGCACATGAGATATCAAGTTTATGTCAAGTTGCCCCAGCACCTTGATAAACAGAAAGGTCAACCTAACTAAATAGCTATATCAGCACCATATATCACTTGAAATTATCCACTACTGGGACTGTGTCATAAACTACAGGAAAATTATTCTTCAAAGGCCCAGTGACCAAGCTCCTGGCTCTGAAACTCCAAAGTTCCAATCTTGCTGTATATTAATTATTTTCTCCATTTATATGACTGCGTATCACGTTCGGCACACCGGTTCTCGTCAGATTACCGAAGTTAAGCAACGTTGAGCTCGGTCAATACTTGGATGGGTGACCGGGTGCTGTACTGGCTGAGCTGATCAGTGTCCAGGATAATAGGGAGTGTAAGCACTCTCATGTTCTGGCACAAATAGGCATATGATATGACTGAAACATTGTTGAAAACAAAGTGTGTTCAGTGTCCAGGATAATAGGGACTGTAAGCACTTTCATGTTCTGGCACAAATAGGCACGTGATATGACTGAAACATTGTTGAAAACGACGTTAAATCCTATTCACTCACTCACTCACTCACCCAGTTGTGGTCAAGAGGTCATGAAGCTCTACAGAATAGCTATGCGCCACAGGAACTGAGCACCTCCTCTCTTCAAATAAAAAAAGCCAGTCTAAAAGATTTTTGGGGTCATGGGGGTTACATGCAGCTATGGAATCCGGGGAGTAGAGGAGGTAATTACCATGCGCTTATGGAGCAATGATAGGATGATTTACTGAATAAAGAAAACATTTTGATTTATGTAAGCATGTCGTGGACGGTTGGACTGGGGCTATTCAGTGAGTTCACCTATGTTCAATCATATGACATTAAGCCCGGGACAAATGCCCATATTTTATCTGATAGATGAAATATTCACGAAAGATTGTTTTAGCCTTCAGTTTTTTTTTGTATTCAACACCAAGAACGCACAAGACTATAAGAGATAACAAATACTCGCAATGGTCTTCTGTAATTTGATCACATTTATCGAAGAAAATTCAGTCAAGTGCATTCGGCCTTAGAGTGTTGAACAAATCAATTATAACCTATAGTAAATTCTGTAATAATTCAGTCATACTGCCAGTGAAATTTCAATCATCGCCCAATCCTGTTGACAACATTTAATTCGAATGAATTTATTATCTTCCAAAATCATTACATTTCGTTTCATTTCAAAGATGCCGCAAGTCTGTGATTCATATTAGCATTCGTTGGCATTGTTTTGATCTTCTCTATGTGGGGTGGTCTTATTTACTTTTCGGCGAGGTTCAGTCGTTGAAGTCATTAAACGTGTTCGGCCTGCTTGCCAAATGTCTACCGCCGAACAGACGGAAGCACAAACTTATCAAAGTAAGTTTCCCTGACTCTGAAGACGGCCGCCAAGATTTTCGCCCAATCAAAGAAACAGATATGTTATTCATCGTAGGTCTCTTGATGCATCGATGATGTATACCAACTTTTACATCGAGATCAGAGTATCAAAGATAGAGATCATTAATGATTTCGCATAAATTCAAGATGGCCGCCCATCCTTCCCGCCACTCAGAGGAGCTGATGTGGTTATTCATTGCAATTACAAGCGTCTAGTCCGTCATTCATAATCCAGCCGTCGTCCATTAGAGAATATCCGCGTCCATAATCCAAAGACTTATTCCATTTTCCACATAACAGTATTAGCACCAAATTCAAAAGGACAATCATAGTATACATAAACCTAGGCTTGTTTCCTGCAAGAGAGAAGCGGTCAACAGTTTTCAATGATGCCGGCAAGACATCATGATGTTCCAAAAATATCAAATCCGTATCGCTGATCAGTATTCTTAATCCATAATATTCGTCATAGAGTCGTCATCTAAAAAAAGATGTATCTCAGTCACGCTTTGATTGTGCCTGTTCATATGAGTACCATGAGAATCTTGAAGTACATGGGTTCATACGGCCCCTAGCCCCGGGTTAAGCGGAATTAGACACAAGTTACGAAACGTAGCGCCATAGATCTTGCACGCTACGTTCGTATTTTGTTATCAGCATGCGATATATATCGCCAAATTTGAGAAACTTTGGGTGGAGGCGCTTGGTGGAATAGCCCTGTTTTATAAGTTTCTGCAACAATGTTTTGTGACGTTGATTAAAATCATCACATTTAACACAGGATTCAGCAAATGCTACTAAGCGAGATATGTATACGCCATATGCAGGTCCCACTGGAATATTACTATCCAGAAAGGGATAGTTTACGATGTCGAAATTGTAATCATCTCTTTTGTCATAAAGTCGACGAGAGAGAATGCCCGCTTCATTTTTATAGAAATAGAGATCTAAATAAGATGTGCCTGTAGGGCTATCTGTAGTTTCCTTCAAATCCAGTGAAGGTGGATATATATCCTTAGTAGTATATATAGAGTAAAACGGAGGGGTAGCGTCTCACTGCGCATGCGCGAAGTGAATTTTTGGGTTGCCATAGGGGGGGTTCGCATACGTGAGTTAATTTTTTTTTAATGTGAGTGGGTGGGTTTAAAATGGCGGACGTTTGACGTCCGCCATTTTGAACCCACCCACTCACTCGGTTGCACTGATTGACCTGGGATGTGAGTGGGTGGGTTTAAAATGGCGGACTTTCTTTGTCCGCCATTTTGAACCCACCCGCTCACGGGGGTGATTGAGTGCTATGTGAGTAGGTGGGTTTAAAATGGCGGCCGTTTGACGTCCGCCATTTTGAACCCACCCACTCACTCGGTTGCACTGATTGACCTGGGATGTGAGTGGGTGGGTTTAAAATGGCGGACTTTCTGGGTCCGCCATTTTGAACCCACCCACTCACCGGGGTGATTGAGTGGGTGGGTTCAAAATGGTGGCCGTTTATTTTCTCTGGGACGTTGAAAGTCCGCCATTTTGAACCCACCCACTCACTCGGGTGCACTGATTTGACCTGGGAAGTGAGTGGGTGGGTTTAAAATGGCGGACTTTCTGGGTCCGCCATTTTGAACCCACCCACTCACGGGGAAAACGTATAAAAGCAGTCGATTTTTAGGGCAAGGGGTGTATTCAATTGCACTACTTTGTCGAGCACTCTGATTTACCTGACCTGACCAGCCAGCCTGCCTGTTTCACCTCTAGTCTGCTTCACCTCTAGCCAGCCAGCCAGTCAGCCAGCCAGTCATCCAGTCAGCTTGCCTGTGTTGTATGGTTTGTGAACCTTTTACTTTTGCTTAGTGTTCATTTTTTCCCTTTTTTAATAGTCAAATAGCTCCAAAAACGTCTATTTCCATTCTTGCGCATGCGCAGAATGCTGATAGTTCAACCCACACCAGTCCATCAGATGGCCCTTCATCTCACCTTCACATTGATACCTCACTCGGCTCGATCGGGCCACTAGGGGCTCTCCTAGCTCCAAAAAGGCTATTTTGCAGATAAATGTCAACATCGGGTGTACGAAGATTTTTTTTTTTTTTTATTTTAGAGGTAGTGCGTCGAGTGAAGTATTAAATGGAAGCTGACGTGAAATGCTTCACATTGATACCTCACTCGACCCGATTGGACCACTAGGGGCTGCCCTAACTCCAAAAACGGCTATTTTGAAGATTGCGCATGCGCAGAATGCTTATAGTTCAACCTACACCAGTTCATGAGATGCTCCTTCACGTTACCTTCAATTTGATACCTCACTCGACCCGATTGGTCCATTAGGGACGCCTCTAACTCCAAAAAGGCTATTTTTCAAGATTGATATTTTTGATATCATCTTCGCGCATGCGCACAATTACCCTAATTCAAGCCCATACCCAGTCTATCAGATGCTCCTTCACGTCACCTTCAATTTAATACCTCACTCGACCCGATTGGTTCATTAGGGACGCCTCTAACTCCAAAAAAAGGCTATTTTCATAGGCTTTGGATTTCGCGCATGCGCAGAAAAATCAAAATAGCCTTTATTGGAGTTAGGGCAGCCCCTTGTGGTGCAATCGGGTCGAGTGAGGTATCATTGTGAAGCATTTCACGTCAGCTTCCATTAGATACCTCACTCGACCCACTACCTCTAAAATAAAAAATCTTCATTCACCGGATGTTGATAATTATCTTCAAAATAATATTTTTTTTGAGGTTAGAGGCGTCCCTAATGGTCCAATCGTGTCGAGTGAAGTATCATTGTGAAGCATTTCACGTCAGCTTCAATATGATACCTGACTCGACCCTCTACCTGAAAATAAAATTTTGTTGACTTGACGTATGAAGATTTTTGTTTTTCAAAAAAAATTTTTGAAAAATTTTTTTTTTGGGGAAAAAGGATGATGGGCATTCTGGTGTTAGTTGGTGTGCTTAGGAAAGAAGTTTTCTCTTCCGGCAAGATGGGTTGGCCCTGAAAAGGGCCGTTGATAGCGTGATACGACACACTTTAGGCGCGGAATATTCGCTTCACGCCTCCTACATGTTTTCTGCATATCGGACATTTTATTTTCAAATGGGACTCGCCGGCATCAATGCATCGACACATCGCACCTTGACACGTCAGGGTTACCCAGCAATCCTTGCATAGGCAAAGATGTCCACAAGGTAACACGGCATACCAACTTTCCTCCTCCGCACAGATACTGCATTGTGTTTTTTTCTCCTCGACACGGCGTTCTTTCTTGAGTATGGTAATTTGCGCTTCCATTCCATTCAAGGTTGTTTCCATCCCATCCAGCCCTCTCTGCATGACCATAATCTGTTCATTGAGTTGGATTATCTCGACTTGGTGGCGACAGGGTTGTGGTGTTTCTACCGCTGAAATTGTGGGAGTTTCGGCAATGGTAGGAGGTCCGGCTGTAGGGTGTTCAGTCCTTATACTTTCAGTGTAGACAGGCGGTGTCATCGTGGTTGTTGTGGGCGGTCTATTAGAATTTAGCCAGGGCAGCTCGTCTTGTTCGCCACTTTCCGTCACATCACTGTCGTTTTCTTCCATTCTGTGTATGTCTTGGTCCTGTTGTTCACTCAGTCTTCGCAGCCGGCTACTTTCTTCTGTTCTTACTTCTTCCTGCAATTGTTGTGCGAGTGCTTCGGTACTGTTGATTAACGTGGATTCATCTTCAAGTACTCGTTGAAAACTGGAGATGATCGTCAATTGACTTCCATCTTCTTCTTCTTCATGGGCAACGATTTCTCTGAGTTCTTCTGTCTGAGCAATTCTCGGGTCTCGAGTCGGATGATGTGTAAACAGAGGGGCGCGTCGTCTTCGAAAACTCATGATGGTGTATTGGTGAATACATATCAAAATTATAGGCTTTTTATAGTCTAGTGGGCAGGTGAGTACAAAATGGCCGTGATGTACAGTCCTCCATTTTTAACCCACCCACTCACCGGCGTCAGTGAGTGCGAGATATAGGCTCACCCACTGTATAGTGATTGGGTGGGTTCAAAATGGCGGTCAATCCACAGACGCCATTTTGAACCCACCCACTTACCGGTGTCAGGCAGTGCAAGAATCCCACTGTGCTGTGTATGTACCCCTTGTCCCAAAGCATTAAATTTCTTATGATTTTTTCGATAAAACCCATTAGTGCATAATATTGCTGAAATAATGCCAACAGAAAACTCAGAGTCAATTTAAATATTTATTTGTATTGAGCAAATTACAAGAATTTCGAAGAGAAAAGAGCCGAAATAATGTCTGTCTGTCCTGGAAATCAGCTGATCAGCAATAAATCGACATCTCCGTGACCTTCAAGGAGATTTTGACATTAGGTTTTACCCGCTTTTATCACAAATCATTATAAAGAAATTGTCACACCCGGTGAACTCCTGAAACCCACATCCTACCTGAGAGTTTGGTAAGATATTCCGTTCATTCGTTACCGTTCCCGTGCAGTAGAATTTCATCCATCAGCTTTCACTGTTGTGGTGCCAAACACAAAAATTGACAAATTATACGGACTGCCACGATAAGCGTTCCGTACTGCACATGTCCGATAAAATCCCTCCAGTCGTTACAGAATGTTGATTCCACAAAACCTGTTCGGTGGCCTACATTATCGTTCAATCGCTCACCAGAACTGTAGGCCCCTATACACTTCGAAATCTGTGAAAGAATATCAATTTTCACGTTTCCTGTCGGATATCACACAAATTGATGCGTCCGCTGGAACACAGCACACTCCCTCGATTTCAGTCTACGTGTGACATGCAGGCGATGCATGATGCAGATCACATTATTCATCTCAGCGGATACCGAAATGGAACAAAGTTCCGTTATACACTGCAACAGAGAATGTTCTCCCGCTCAGAAAACACAAAATGGCTACTGAACACCAAAATTTCCCCGGATAATAAAGTCGTTCAAACCACAGCGCCATCTATACGCTTTGGTGCAAGGGAGACAACTCGGACTAGACCAATTCGAAGATCATGTCCGCTATATTTAGCCTGAATGGGTATAGGGGTGATCGGGTTTTTTTATGGCTTTTACTATGAGCTATGAGGTTGATCATGTAGAATACGATGGAAAAAAATTTGAAAGTACCGCGTAGGCTTGTATATAGATCCATATAGACCCATATACACTCATATACTGGGATATTAGTATGTATCAATCCATACGGGTGGACATGTTGGAGCACTAGTGGCCCGATGGGGTAGAGTGAGGTCTTATTTTAAAGCTCTCGAGGAAATAAATAAATAAATAAATAAATAAATAATAAAAAAATCAAAAAATCGGCGAGTAGTAGACGAAGGGAAAATTGGAAAGTATTGACCATGCCCCAGAATACTTCATATGCATATCACGGCCTTAAGGCCTATGTAAGATGTAATCTACATCACAGTTTAGTAGTATAAAAAGCGCAATTCACCTTGTCCCTTCCAAAGAAATAAAATCGGCTCTATTTTACAGGAGTATATACGCAGGTGACGTGGGTTGTCACGTCACTTCCGGGTTTTCACTAAACACTACCTCCAAACATACAAGAGTTGCAATGTTCAACCGCCGGGGTGTTTTCCCGCCCCAGCGCCCCGCAGCGCGCGCGCGCGTCATCCCGCGTCATCCCCGGCAGTGCGCGCGCGCGCGCGGACGCGGGTCAAAAGGTCAAAGGGTCACCTCCAGGTCAGACGGTCCAATGTCCAATGAGACAATGTTGCGGTATCGCTATAGTCAGAGCTTGAGCACAAAAAAGGGGGATTCTAGATGAACCTGGGAAAGATGGGCAGTTCCATGTGGACCAATCAGCGGTCGAGAAAAAGAGCCAATCAGCGGTCGAGAAAAAGAACCAATCAGCGATCGAACAATCAGCCAATCGAATTGGGGTATTCACGGTGTGCTTTCGCTGACGTCCGCGCCTACATCTGGGTTCTTGTACACCCGGGTAATGTTTTTCTGGACATGGATGGGTTACCTTTGGCTCCATTCTAGGCCACTGATTGGCTAATAGAACTTATAGTCATAATCTATACGTGTTGGACGAGTCTCTTCACTCACCGTATACACGTACCTCAATGAAATGCCCGCTCCAAACCTAGACCAAAAAACACGTACTTGGTCTGTAGGCTGATTTCATTGGCTCTCTATTTTTACTATAGTGCTCTTGCATTCTAACCTTGATGGGTTACCTAGCACTGATAGTCATAATCGATACGTGTTGGACGAGTCTCTTCACTCACCGTATACACGTACCTCAATGAAATGCCCGCTCCAAACCTAGACCAAAAACACGTACTTGGTCTGTGGGCTGATTTCATTGGCTCTCTATTTTTACTATAGTGCTCTTGCATTCTAAACTTGATGGGTTACATTTTGGTCCCATCCTACACCACTGATTTCAGTTTGACTGAATCTCCGCATTGGGCATTAATGCATCAGGAATAAAACACACAAGACAGGGTTTTTTGGTGAGATCTCATTTTTTTTTTTTTATTCATTGAACAACAACAACGTGAGAACAACCACGTGAAAACTCAAGCCCAGAACAAGGGGCTTGTCATTAACTGAAGCCCAGAACAAGGGGCTTGTCATTAACTGAAGCCCAGAACAAGGGGCTTGTCATTAACTGAAGCCCAGAACAGCGGGCGTATGTACATTGAAATAATTCAAGCCCAGAACGGGGCTTGTACATTGAAATGATGGGCGGCCCAGTCATAGACGAGTACATCGCGGTCCTCGGCCTGGGGGTACTCGTCAAACATCTGTACGATGGTAGATAAGGGTCTTCCCCGGCATCGATGGTACAGGTAAAACAAGCAATATTGTCCGCACACGCCACTGGTCAGGCTTTGCAACGTTTGACTGTTCCAACACCACGTCTCTGTGCCTTGATCCATGAAGTCTGTTAAATCGGGATGGAGGGGTGGCAGGCCGTACGGGTCAAAGTATTCGCCCTGCTGTTCTGTCAAGTACACGGCCACCCAGTGTTCACCGGGTCGATCCATCGGGTCCGTGTTGAGAACGTAAGCAGCCGGATACATACGGTCTAATGGAAACACATCTCGGGCGAACACCCCTTGAAAGACCCTACGTGTCTCTGGGTCATTCTCCAGCACGGTGGTTATCTGGTCCGTATCCATGTTAGGTGGAGAAGTCACACAGGACGTTGCGCGCCTTGTCCACTTGAATGATGTTGTCAAACTCGGCGTAGCAGATCACATTGACGGTGGTCGCCAGGGCTCGTGCAAAGTGGATTTCCAACCGTAAATTGCCTTGCTTGGCCAGGGCCAGCTGATGGTCGTTCTCTAAGGTGGGGGTCAGATCGAAACAGAACAACGTGTATCCGTTCGCGTAGTCCTCCCGACTGATCATATTCCCTTCGTCCTGGTTGATTTGACCGGTGGCTGTAAACAGGCTCTGATAGGCTCGAATGAAATTCCTCCGCCCAAAGTTCGGTGTTAAGGCCGTGGCTGGCACCTGTTGTCCATCCACATGCAGGGCCACAAAATTGATGCCGAAATGTTTAAAGTCAAACGGATTCTCTGGGTAGGCTCCGCTGAAACTGGTATTTTCCACACAGGCCAGGATCAATCGCTTGGGTAGTTCCCCCAGGAACAGGTTTTCTTTGTTGGCGCCCATATTTCCAGCAGGCACAGAGAACACTTTGGTTTGTACACGTCGGATAGGGTACTGGGCTGGTTTTGTTTCCAAGGCTTTCATGTGTCCCAATTGAACGGCTGGATTCGGTTTCACTTTTCGGACATACAGGACTGCGTCTTGGATGACAATCTTATAGTCCGCTACATGCCCCTCTACGTTAGTGGCCATCAAGGCGAAGGTCGGAGGCGCCCGTATCAGTCGGATTTTGATGGGGATCTTGTTCAAGAGGTACCGGTCTTGCATGAACATGTCTGCATGCAGTCGACCCATCATATCCACCGAGGCATTGTTCGCAGTGAAAGCCTTCCGTTTGTCATATCCCCCATTGTCCGCCGTGTCCATGTGCTCGGCCGTGTCCCTGTAGAATAAAGCGGTTGTCAGCTGAGATTTTTTAGCCTCTCGGCCATACGACAACAGTGTCTCGATGTAGGCTCGATAGGGGTACGTGTTGGTGGAGTCACTGATGAGTTTGTCGCTGAGAAAAATATCCACCTGCTGAACCATCGAGTGCAGCCAGAGATTCGTCGGGCCCACCGTTGCTTGGTCAGCGAGTCTCGTGCCAGCTCCATTGACCACCTTGGCTTTCACATACTAGTAGGTATGGGCTAAATCCACATAGGCCGTATCCGCATTACTGATGGTGAACTCGATGGGCCCGGTTTCGTTGATGCTGGAGAGCGGGAGATGCCCCACCCATAATCCTTGTTCGACACTGGTTTGTGTGGGCGGCACGGTCCACAAATCAAATTCACTGTTGGTGGAGGGGCAGGACTCGGCGTGGATTAAGGCCATGTTTTAAGAAAAAGATATCCCGGGTCTTCTTGGATGTGCGTCGTCGCTGGGTCGGTCGTCGACTGGTGCGTGATCTCGGTGGGGCAGCTCTTTTATTCCCTACGGTGCGTTGTGCTTTGGCCACCAAGACGCCTCCCGCTTCTTTGGCCCGTCGTTTCAAGGCTTGTCGGGGTGCCGTACCCCCCAAGACATCACCGGCCACTTGCAGTCCACTGCGTAACGCTTGTTTGCCGATTGCTTTCACCCCACGCGTCACCAAGGGCAGGAACGTTTTCACAATGCTGCCGAGTATGTTCCCCAGACCATGTCCTCGTTGCATGCGTGCACCGCTAAAGACCGGAAAGCCACCCCCGGCCTGTTGGGCATAATAGTCGGCATAGTTGCGTGCATCGCACTCGTAAGGTACTTTCATTATGCAAAGTGGGGAGCACGTGCTTGTCGAAAATGAAGTGTCAGCACCACT
>JAVTVY010042006.1:0-18735 GCA_036873755.1 Hanleya hanleyi | reverse complement strand
TAATTAATATCCCGAACTGTATACATTGCTTCTAATATTGGGCAAATCAACTACCTTTAACACTCATGCAGGGGATCAAGGATCTTTATTTTGTTTGGGGATCAGCCCTGCACTAATTCCGTCATCAAATATGCGATATATTGTTCGCTATGTATTCAAATAAATAATGACAAAACCACAGTTGCTAGGTTGTGAAATACCCTGTGGCAGATGAACACGCACATTTACAAGACACCATGAACATAAATAAACATATAAAAGAAAAGATAGTTCTAAAACATTGATTTGAAGAAAAAATATACTCATTCATCTTCCATCAAATAGTTCAAAACTGTAACTTTCAAGGCGGTCCATGATGTCAGTGTATTCGACCCCACCAACCCACTGAAGGACTGGGTGCTCGAATTGGGTGAAATATCTCACGGGTTTCTACCATATGATATTTACGGCGACCCAGTACAGTTTTTACCCCAAAAGGGAAATGTGTTAATGTTCAACTTCAAGATTTTACTAGAAAAACCAGCACATTTTTATTCATTACATTGTCGAGTACACGTGTATTTATTTAATGCAAACAAAAGAAGAAGAAAAACTTCCTTTAAATGTCAGTAGTAGGGAGGGAGTATTAACCCTCAACAGCGTCTCACTGCGCATGCGCGGAATTTATTTTTGGTGTGTGAGTGTGTGTGTGCGCATGCGTGAGTATATGCAAATGAGTTTTATGCAAATGAGGTCATTGGGTTCATTGGGTATATTCAAGATGGCGGCTTGTTTTAGTATGGTGGGGGTGGTGTGTTTCAAGATGGCGGCTTGTTTTTGTAGGGTGGGGGTGGTCGGATTCAAGATGGCGGCTTGTTTTAGTATGGTGTGGGTGGTCGGTTTCAAGATGGCGGCTTGTTTTTGTAGGGTAGGGGTGGTCGGTTTCAAGATGGCGGCTTGTTGGTGTGTGTGATGGGTTTTTCCCCAGCCCTCATTTGCATATGTTCAAGATGGCGGCTTGTTTTTGTAGGGTGGGGGTGGTCGGTTTCAAGATGGCGGCTTGTTTGTGTGTGTAATGGGTTTTCCCCAGCCCTCATTTGCATATGTGTTTCAAGATGGTGGCTTGTTTGTGTATGGTGGGGGTGGTCGGTTTCAAGATGGCGACCAATTTCACTTTCCCGATCCCCAGCATGTCACTTTCCCGATCCCCAGCCCTCATTTGCATATGTGTTTCAAGATGGCGGCTTGTTTTTGTGGGTTGGGGGTGGTCGTGTTCAAGATGGCGGCTTGTTTTTGTAGGGTGGGGGTGGTCGTGTTCAAGATGGCGGTCTGTTGTCCGCTGAAAATATGCAAATGAGGTGAATGGGCTATAAAAGGAGTTCATTTTTAGGGAGAGGGGTGTATTCAATCTGACTTACCTGACCTGTCTCTCAGCCAGCCAGCCAGCCAGCCAGCCACGCAGCCAGCACAGCCATCCATTTACTTTTTTCGATTTTACCAGTGCCAATTCACTAGACTATTACTCCGTAATAGTTTTTCACCAGCCCATAGTCATGTCGTCATCATCATTATTTTTAGTGAGGCTTGACAAGTATCGTATTCGTTTGATTGATGAGATGGAGCATGTGGATGAATTATGTGATATCCTTATGGCGGAGGAAAACCTACTCCTGGAACAGAGTGTCGAAGAAATCATGGCGGAGAAAACTCCTTCAGCACAAAACACAGCCCTCATCCATGAGGTACGGCAATTTACCTACTATGGATTTCTAGCCTTCTTGGCGGCGTTGAAGATCACGGGAAATGCTGAACTAGCCGATCTACTTGAAGCCGACGACGACGACGACGACGGCGTTATACAAGATGAAGATATCTTAGTGATGGACACTACCCCCGAGCGTACAGCCAGCAAACGTACGCACACTACCCCAGAGAGTACATCTGCTAAACGTGCTGGACGCCCCAAACGTCCCCGTCTAACACCGTTAGTAATACCAGTGATTGAGGCGCCAGTCGTAGTACCCCAGCAAGTGCCAGTGAAACAACAACTTCCTATGTCTGTCCAGGAGATCAACAATCTGATCGAAGCGGCTCACCAGACAGCCCACAAGGACATTTGGGAGCTTTCACCCTATTTAACGGTCAGTGTCAAAGACGAAGAAGTGCATTTTAATGCAGCGGGCTTTAACGACAGACCTGGTAAGCATATTGCCCTGAACTTGTACACCTGGCAAAAACTGCAGATCCTTGATTACGCCATCGATGCGATTATTCGCGACCAGGGAAATGACGAAGCGAAATTACATGTGTGTGACGACCTCTATGTGAGTTGTGCTTATTTCAACGACCAGCTTTTGGTGCATATTCGAAAATGGCGCAAGCGATTAGATACGCAAGAACTGGTGGCTTGTCCTCAAGGTGTCACATTGAAATTAACGGCGTGGCGGGAGTTGCAGAGTCTTGCCAGTACAATTAGTCAAACTCTGGCTTACCAGGTGTCGAGCTATATATATGAGAAGTACATCGAGACAGTCCTACAGCTCATCAGACCTCACATGAACACTCTGGTAGCCTCATACGCGGGCCTCACTGAAGCACTACAGGCTGTGACCGAGACAGAAATCGCCCTGGCAATGGTAGCGGCTTGTCCTGCCAAAATCCCCCGTGAAGAGGTTGTGGCGTACATCTATGTGCACCAAGGCCAGAAAGATGATGATAAATTCAAACAAGTCTTGTTGAAGAACTATTGAGAACAAGGAAAACATGTATTGATCTGGCGAGATTGTATTACAAAAATTCAGAGTTTTTTTCACTGTTAATTGTATTTAAAAATTCAATACTTACATATAATTGGTATTAAATTCAATTGTGAATACGTTCATTGTGTGTTAATAAAAAAATAGTAGAAAATTAAAAAAAATGTGTTCTTTTTTCCTTTTTTAATAGTCAAATAGCTCCAAAAACGTCTATTTCCATTCTTGCGCATGCGCAGAATGCTGATAGTTTAACCCACACCAGTCCATCAGATGGCCCTTCATCTCACCTTCACATTGATACCTCACTCGGCTCCATCGGGCCACTAGGGGCTTCCCTAACGCCAAAAAGGTTATTTTGCAGATTCATATGAACACCTTGTGTACGAAGATTTTTTTTTTATTTTTATTTTGGAGGTAGTGGGTCGAGTGAGGTATCAAATTGAAGCTGACGTGAAATGCTTCACATTGATACCTCACTCGACCCCATTGCACCACTAGGGGCGCCTCTAACCCAAAAAGGGATATTTTGAAGATGACGCATGCGCAGAATGCTGATAGTTCAACCCACACCCAGTCTATCAGATGCGCCTTCACGTTACCTTCAATTTGATACCTCACTCGACCCGATTGCACCATTAGGGACGTCTCTAACCTCAAAAAGGCTATTTTTGAAGATTGATATTTTTCATATTATCTTCGCGCATGCGCAGAATTACCCTAATTCAAGCCCACACCCAGTCTATCAGATGCTCCTTCACGTCACCTTCAATTTAATACCTCACTCGACCCGATGGGTCCATTAGGGACGCCGCTAACCTCAAAAAGGTTATTTTTGATATCTTGCTATTTTGCGTATCAATCTTCAATCTTCAAAATACCCTTTTTTGGGGTTAGAGGCGCCCCTAGTGGTTCAATGGGGTCGAGTGAGGTATCAATGTGAAGCATTTCACGTCAGCTTCAATTGGATACCTCACTCGACCCACTACCTCCAAAATAAAAATAATCCTCGTACACCAGGTTTTGCTATCGTTCTTCAAAATAGCCTTTTTGGCGTTAGGGGCGCCCCTAGTGGTCCAATGGGGTCGAGTGAGGTATCAATGTGAAGCATTTCACGTCAGCTTCAATATGGTACCTCACTCGACCCTCTACCTCAAAATAAAATTTAAAACAACTTTTTCCATCCGAAGGACGGGTTTTTACTTCACATTTTTTTGTTATTGTTTTGAATTTTTTTTTTGGGGAAAAAGGATGATTGGAGCTGGTGTTAGTTGGGTGTGCTTATGAAAGAAGTTTTCTCTTTCGGAAAGATGGGTTGGCCCTGAAAAGGGCCTTTGATAGTGTCACACGAGACACTTAGGCACGGTATATTCGCTTCACGCCTCCCACATGTTTTCTACATATGGGGCATTTTATCTTGAGATGCACCTCGCCGGCGTCAATGCATCGGCATAGGGCTCCTTCACACGTCAGTTGGATCCAGCAATCCTTGCACATACATAGATGTCCACAGGGTAGAACCGCGTATAAACTTTCTTCAGTCGTGCAGATACTACATTTTTTTATTTTTTCTTCACTATGTCGTAGTTTCTTTTGTTTGGCAATCTCCTCTTCCAGCCCTTGCATTGTCGTCTCCATTCCCAACATCGCTCCACTCATGTCGATAATTTGTTCGTTGAGGCGTGATATCTCGTCTGTGTGTCGGCATCGTACTGTTGCTTCAGCCGAAGTGGTGATACTTTCAGTGTCTGCAGTCGAGGTGGTTGTTGTCGTTGTTGGAGGTCTAGTAGTTAACCATCCGCTGTCTTGTTCTCCATCACGGGTGTCGTTTTCGTTATCTTGTTCTTGTATGTCCTCCATTCTGTTGTTGTTGTCTTGTCCACTTCGCCCGAGTTCTTCTTCTGTACTTCTTATTAACCTCGTTCCAACATCTTGAAGAACGCGTTCAAAACTGGTGACAACAGTGATTCCGCCATCTTCTTCTTCTCGGGTAATTATCTCTCTATGTTCTTCTGTAGCCGCATTCCTTGGATCTCTCGGATGATGGGTGAACAAGGCTCGTCGTCTTAAACTCATGATTTGTAGTTGTCAATAAATATGTGAACAAATACTACACGTTATTTATAGTCGGCTGTGTGTGTGTGTGTGTGTGTGTGTGTTTCAAAATGGTGGCTTGTTTGTGTATGTTAAGGGTGGTGTGTTTCAAAATGGCGGCTTGTTTGTGTGTGTTAGGGGTGGTCGGTTTCAAGATGGTGACCAATTTCACTTTCCCTATCCCCAGCATTTCACTTTCCCGATCCCCAGCATTTCACTTTCCCGATCCCCAGCATTTCACTTTCCCGATCCCCAGCATTTCACTTTCCCGATCCCCAGCCTTCATTTGCATATTTTCAAGATGGTGGTTTGTTTGTGTGTGTTGTGGGTGGTGTGATTCAAAATGGCGGCCTGTTGTCCTCTGAAAATATGCAAATGAGGTCTTTGGGTTTTTGCCAAAATGGTGTCCTGTTGGTAGCAGGTGCGTTTCAAAATGGCGGCTGGTGTCAGTCAGTGTAAAATCGGACGGCGTGAGTGCAAGATAGATTGACCCACTGTATAGAGCTGTGTCACCATTGCCCAAGCATTAAAAATTACCTATTATTTTTCGATAAATCCTTATAATTTTTAGGGCGCTATTATAAGACTAACCCATAGTCTACACGTAATTTTTTTAGCCAGGAAAATCAATTTATTTTCCATGTACCTGGTTTTTTCATACTACCTTACACGAACCTTACGGGTTTAAAAATCACTAAAAATTAATAAATAACCGCCTAGTGTAACGTTAGACTGTTAAAAAATTTTAATACTATACACTTAATTGCCTCAGTTCAACTTGCAATAAAAATATAGGTGCGTTCACAATTATTATAAAATGACAAGCTGTTTAAAATTGGAAAACAAACACAGATATTTTGTCGTAAAAAAATATAGCTTACAGCTAGAGTGTTGTCGCTGACGTCCGCGTCTTTTACACTATAAATACCTGTCAGAATTTTTTAATTATTCACACTTGAGGACCCAGTCATGGAGCCACCACCCTGGACTGAAATCATGAGTATTGATACAGCAGACTTGTTTCCAAATGATGAGAATCAACTCCTGCCCGGTATGATTAATTTGGTAGAAGACGAGCCCTGGATAGCGGAAATAATGAAGGAAATATTTCCACCATCTCCACCCCGGAACAAGCCTGCAACTACTACAGACCAAGATCCTGCAGAAACAACGAGTCACTTAGACGATCTTGCAGCCCCACCCGATGTTAATCCAGCCGAAAAAATAGATGAGATAGACAGCCTGCTAGCAACGCTGTTGAAACAGGACGACGACACGGTACAAGACACTACACCAGAAAAAAAAGACTCAAGAAAAACAGAACAAGATTTGAAGAGGGAAGACGATGCAAGACAAAACACAACTAGGCCACAACAGAGGGGAAAAAAAGAAAAGCTACAACACCCAACCGAATAACAGGGGAGAAGATCAAGAAAATAACGCCCAAAAAAATCTACCACGACGCCGTGAATTATGTCTGGGCGATTACAACATCAACATTAGGATGCCACACCGAACGAAAAAAAGCATTATATATCCACTGCGTTGAATGTGCGAACCCGTTTGCAAAATATGCGATCGGTCCGTGCGGACATCAGGGACTGTGTGAATTTTGCATCCACCGTCGAGCCGGAATATCCACCTGTATACCGTACAACAACAACCCCGTACAGTGTGAATTACTACATTTAACCTGTCCTGTCTGTGCTGATAGACTATTGGCCCTGTCAAAGAAGTAAATGGCTATATTTACTACAGATTCCAACGGTTTTTTTAAAAACCACCCATGTTTTCCGAAAGGGAACTTCTAAACTATGCACAAAAAAAATTAACACGAGAATCACAGCCCTGTGTTCGTTCAAATAAATTCCCCACGCTTATCAAAATAAATTTTTTCCCGCATACCGGGGTTTAAAAATTTTATAAAGTCCGTTATACCCTCGGACTGTAATATTAAATTAATGGAGATAACCCCCCACGCTTATCAAAATAAATTTTCCTACCCCTTCATACCGGGGTTTTATAACAATTTTTTAAAGTCCGTTATACCTCAGACTGTGTAATATTAAATTAATGGGGGATAGAGAAAAAGAAAATAAATCCTGTGTATATATAAAGAGATTCGTTCTGACAAGAACGGTTGATAATAGGCCAGGGGTTGTATTTTTGGGTGAATGCAGTTTTGCTAAAAAAAGAAATGGAAATGTGGGCCATCTGTGCTTTTAATTGGTGTGCCCAAGTTAGAGAAGCTTCCTCTTTCGGAAGTATTTGGTTTGTTCTGAAAAGAACAGTTGGTTTTTTCAATTTGATATGGTGTTTTCTTCACCAGGGGGTTTGCCTGTCTACCCCCCGTACCCCAGGGAGTTTGCCTGTCTACTCCCCGTAGGTTTCCCGGCGCACAGTGAAGTGGCCCTCCGGGTGTAAGGTGTACAGCCGTCTCATCAGCGCCCTGTCATCGTCATCATCTGAATCATCGGGTAGTATTTGGGTACCGTCTAGGAAATTGGCTGGTGCGATGACCGTGGTCGATGGTGGAAGTGGAAGATCAGGGGCTGGCAGGTCTAGGAGTGGGAAGGGGGCCGGTGGCGATGGCGAGAAGGGCTGCTGGACTGTCCGAGTCGGTGTGGTGGCTGGCATCATCACCCGTGCGGCTGGCATCATCACCCGTGGGGCTGGCAGGTCTAGTAGAGGGGAGGGCTGTTGTTGGAATGGCGGGACGACCTGGACCGGAGGCGAGGTGGTTGGTCTGGCCTGGTTCATCACCCTTGATAAAAGATGAAACCACCCCGCCTCATCCACGGTCGTCCGCGCCGCGTTCAATAACTCCCGTACATTCTGGGCCATGGTAGGGTGACTGGTGCCCACTTGTCCCAGTAGCATGGCCTGCCAACTCCTGAACTCTTTGCTCCAGAAGCGTTTTATTTCACGTTTCATCTGTCGTTCTTTTGTCCGGGTCAGGTACGGGATATCTTCCTCCTCCTCCTGCTCTATCCATCGATTTTCTCTTCGTCTATCCGGTCTTGGTACCCTGGTGGTAGACTTCTTGTTTGATTGCTTCTCCATCTTGTGTTTTTTCAGAGTGAAAATTTTTTGTGGTAGCCGTCTACCAGAGGGGCGAGTATTTATGCACATCGCGCGGACGGCGGCGACAGCATTCCATTGTGGCAAGCCGTCAAAAATTGGTGTGTGTTTCTTTATGAATTATAAACGCGTATCATTTTACAATACATACCAGTCCCCCGTAGAATTTTTAGTTCTAATTCATCTCAGATAAATCAGGCACTCGTATTAAAAATTTCAACCGTCTAGCCCTTGTCTACGTCATGATTTTTAATTTTTTAGTGGGTTTTCGAGCCGTCACGAAAATACAGAAAACCCGGCTCATTAAAAATAAATTCATTTTCTGGATTAAAAATAGAGCCAGTCTACCCCTTATTAGTCGATACGCGTGCTCTGAAAATTCCAGCGCGTTTCGATCGTGAGAACTGTAGAAAAATGAAGAAAACAGTGCCTGGTTTACGGTGCGAAAAGCACATTTTACGCGGTTCATTATTCGAGTATTTTGCAGTGAGGGCGACTTGAAAAGTGCCAGCCGGGTAATCTGTAAATAAACGCGTACACACAAATGCCTTTTGTCACTGCAGAGTATTGCCCCCTTATCGCGTTTGGCACGTAAGAGTTATCCCTTTATTTTCTCCGGGTTTCACTCGCTCACAGCCCTATATATTGTTCTGATAATGTTCAGGACGTGATATTCTCGTCTAGCCATGCACTAATTTTTATTTTTTATCTTCGTATGAGTCCAGACTATTAATTGATGCACTCGGGGAGCGTTTAAAAAATTAATTGCAGTGTTAAATATTTTTCCCGGGGTATTTTTTTATCAATGAAAAATAGAATCGCTCTATATACATGTGTGTCGGGCTAATATTTTTATCATTCTTCAGTATGGCATCACCGGGCAAAGAGCTCGCGTTCTTTCAAGTGACGTCTAAGGTGCTTCTTATCGTATATGAACATGAATTACACCTTATCGAGGAGCACCCGATCGAAGTGAAATTAATTTTAAGCCTGGCCGGGTGGAGGCAATTGACACGTGTCTTACAAGCCAAAGAACCCGAAGTCGATTTTATGCCTGTCGGTGTGGATGTGTACCTGCGGCGGAGTAGAGAAGTTTCATTTTTTCCCCGGTTAGAGCAGTGTGGCGGTAACGGTATTGTGCTTTGGCCAGCATTATGGGCGGCGCTGAAAACTGTCATTACCGACGTTGACGATGTACTCTATCCGCACACCCAATCGATCATGACTCGTACCCTCACCTCGGATTGTACCCTAATAATATACCCTGATCGCATCGACCTCATTGATGATGATTCCCGCTGCTGGTCCTCACCTGAACCCGCCCGTGTCACATTATCTTCCGAAGGCTGGACGACCTTGAAACGCGTGTTATTCGGTGATTTGGATGGAGATAGCATTTACCTGGATCACGATGTATACATTTTTCGCGGCCCTTATTTCGCCCGATTGATCTCTCTCAAGCGAGGCGGATTTACGCTCGATCCCGAACTATGGACGGCTTTGCAACACATAGTGCCTGTGGTCGATAAAGTATTCTCTGCACACCACCCGCTTCTCACAGAATAGACCCTATAAATACGAGGGGCAGAGACAGAGTGTGTATCAGTTGGACATTGAGAGAGAGCAAGCATGTCGCTACCACTACGAGCCATTTTGCCTCTTACTCCGAGTGTGCGCTTATACGTGTATGCAGAGAAAATCAAACTGGCGAAAGACGATCTAGCTATTTACTGGACCCCCGCTGAAAAGTTATGGGAGCCGGTGACATTACAGCGTGATGGATGGAATAAATTTAAACGGGTATTGAGCGGAGAATTGAACGGAGAGCTCGTCCACCTGGATAATGCCATGTACTTTTATTCCCTACCACCCCACTGTATACGGGTAGGCCGGTACAAAGATACGCGCAGTATCAGCCTAACTCCCTCTGTGTGGGCAGCCTTGAAGAAAATAATGCCTATTGTCGATCAGTTAATGTCACCGGACGATCGATCCCCTGAGCAATTAGCGTGGGTTCGTGCTATAGAAGAGGCGTTCGCTGAACCGGGTGAAAGACTAGCAGAAATTTGTTTCTGTAAACCAGATACTACAGCGGGAAAAAAAAGGCCTATATGTAAAGAATGCAGAGCGGCTAGAGGGTCAGTATCACCCTGGGACGAGGTCGACACGGACGGGGCGAACTCAGTATCATCCCGGGAAGAGATCGACTCACCTGTGACGGAGGCGAACGAAGTGCGTGATGCGGCGGCGGCGGCAGTCGGGAAAAAAGGAGATTCACCAAGTATTAACTGATTTGTATTACAATCCAACGAGTGCAGCTGCCTATAGTGGTGTGGGGGCATTGACTCGAGCGGCCCAAGGGATCAGTCGAAGTGAAGTTCGAGACTGGTTAAAAACTCAGGACACCTACAGTCTACATCGAGCTGTCCGACGTCATTTTCGTCGTAACCGTGTCATTGTGGGTGGGATCGACGCGCAATGGCAGGCGGATTTAGTGGACATGAGTCGATTTGCACCTCAAAATGATGGATACCGGTACATATTGACCTGTATCGATATTCTATCCAAATATGCCTGGGTCCTGCCCGTGCGTACCAAAACAGGAGAGAATCTCATAGCAGCGTTTCAGCAGATTTTCAAGACGGGGCGCAAACCTCTTTATTTACAAACAGATGAAGGCACAGAATTTCTCAACCGCCCCTTTCAAGCCTTTCTTAAGAAAAAGAAGGTATTTTTTTTTCATACGTACAATGAGACGAAAGCATCGGTAGTGGAACGCTTTAATCGCACCTTCAAAGGCCGCATGTACAAATATTTTACGGCTCAAAACACGCGACGCTACCTGGATGTACTCTCTCAACTGGTGCAAGGCTACAATCACTGGGTGAAATGTACTGGTTTCCAAAAATGCGGATTCTTGGCGGAAACCAGTTGGAAACTGTAACACCCCATTTCCAGCCTGTTTCCGTGATGCGGAAACCAGTGGAAACAGGTGTTTTTGTTTCCGCCAAGAATCCGGTGCACGGAAACTGGACAGAAACCTGTTGTTAAGTTTCCGCCCAAATTACGCTTCACCGGAAACGGATGGGAAACTGATGTTAGTTTCCGCTCTGTTTCCAATGCATCGGAAATGGAGCGGAAATGGACCGGAAACTGCTATCAAGTTTCTAGCCTGTTTCCGGTTGCGCAGAAACAGGTCGGAAACTGACATAGGTTTCCGCTAAGATTCCAGTGCACGGAGACTGGACGGAAAGCTGTCCTTAAATTTCCGCCCAGATTACGCTTCAGCGGAAACGGGTGGGAAACTGATGTTAGTTTCCGCTCTGTTTCCAATGCATCGGAAATGGAGCGGAAATGGACCGGAAACTGCTATCAAGTTTCTAGCCTGTTTCCGGTTGCGCAGAAACAGGTCGGAAACTGACAT
This sequence comes from Hanleya hanleyi, assembly GCA_036873755.1. Classification (NCBI taxonomy): domain Eukaryota; kingdom Metazoa; phylum Mollusca; class Polyplacophora; order Lepidopleurida; family Hanleyidae; genus Hanleya; species Hanleya hanleyi. The sequence goes on along the minus strand of JAVTVY010042006.1, from coordinate 7,404 downwards.
AGGTTTCCGCTAAGATTCCGGTGCACGGAGACTGGACGGAAAGCTGTCCTTAAATTTCCGCCCAGATTACGCTTCAGCGGAAACGGGTAGGAAACTGATGTTAGTTTCCGGTCTGTTTCCAATGCATTGGAAATGGACTGAAAACTGGTGCTGGAGTTTCAGACCTGTTTCCGCTCGAGCAGAAACAGCTCGGAAACCAACGCGAGTTTCCCCCATGTTTCCAATCCAGCGGAAATAGACTGGAAACTGCTATTCAAGTTTCCAGCCGGTTTCCGCTTGAGCAGAAACAGATCAGAAACTGACCTAGGTTTCCGCCAGATTCCGGTACATGGAAACTGGACAAAAACTGATGTCAGTTTCCGCTCTGTTTCCAATGCAGCGGAAATGGACCGGAAACTGCTATTAAGTTTCTAGCCTGTTTCCGGTTGCGCAGAAACAGGTCGGAAACTGACATACGTTTCCGCTAAGATTCCGGTGCACGGAGACTGGCCGGAAAGCTGTCCTTAAATTTACAATGAACAATATACCAAGAATTTCTACAAGAGTATCAGAGGAGCAGTTTTGAGCTCACGTCAATTAAGGAACTAGAGGTTCCGCTTTGACCCTTGGGTTGCCGCTCCGGCATGAAGCCTATGCTGGTTGTTTTCCCCCAACCTCCCACCTTGCGTTGAGTGGGCACATTATTTAAGGGAAAGTGCTATAAAATTAATGTAGAAATAAGTGTCAAGTAGTTCTCCTGATATCTTGCCAACAAGGTCTGTATATACATGTACAATTAGATGAATGGATGGACGGACAATGGACAAGGATAAATGCACGCACAAACCACAATCTAATCAAATGAGGGGGCTATTCCAATGAACCTTCCAAGTTTGGTGAAATTCTGTTCAGTAGTTCTCAAGATATCTTGCAGACAAGGCCTGTATATACTGTATACATGTACATGTACATGAAGATGGACGGACGGACGGACGATGGACACGGATGAATGCACACACACACCAAAACCTAATCAAATGAGAGGCTATGCCAATGAAGCTTCCATCTAAGTTTGGTGAAATTCCGTCCAGTAGTTTCAAGATATTTTGCAGACAAGGCCTGTATATACATGTACAAGTAGATGGACAGATACCGAACACGGACGAATACACGCACACACACCAAAACCTAATCAAATGCGGGGGCTATCCCACTGAAGCTTCTGTCCAAGGTTGGTGAAATTCCGTCCAATAGTTCTCAAGATATCTTGCAGACAAGGCCTGTATAATATACATGTACAAGTAGATGGATGGACGGACACGGATGAATGCATACACACATACACCAAAACGTAATCAAATGACGGGGATATCCCACTGAAGCTTCCATCCAAGTTTGGTGAAATTCCGTCCAGTAGTTCTCAAGATATTTTGCAGACAAGGCCTGTATGTACAAGTAGATGGATGGATGGACGGACACCAGGCACGGATGAATGCAGACACACACACCAAAACCTAATCAAATGACGGGGCTATCCCAATGAAGCTTCTATCCAAGTTTGAGGGAATTCCGTCCTGTAGTTCTCAAGATATCTTGCCGACAAGGCCTGTATATACATGTACCAGTAGATGGACAGACGGATGGACACCGGACACGGATGAATGCACACATACACACCAAAACCTAATTAACTGGGGGCTATCCCAATGAAGCTTCCATCCAAGTCTGGTGAAATTCCATCCAGTTGTTCTCAAGATATCTTGCAGACAAGGCCTGTATATACATGTACCAGTAGATGGACGGACACTGGACACGGATGAATGCACGCCCACACACCAAAACCTAATCAAATGAGGGGGCTATCCCACTGAAGCTTCTATCCAAGTTTGAGGGAATTCCGTTCAGTAGTTCTCAAGATATCTTGCAGACAAGGCCTTATATACATGTACCAGTAAATGGACGGACACCCGACACGGATGAATGCACACACACACACCAAAACCTAATCAAATGGGGGGGGGGCTATCCCAATGAAGTTCCATCCAAGTTTGGTGAAATTCCATCCAGTAGTTCTCAAGATATCTTGCAGACAAGGTAAGGGGACGGACAGACATCCAGACAGACAGACATCCAACATAACTATTAAATCGATGAGCCATGTGTATATTAGGCCTAATTGTTACCCGTAGGCCCGTTGTTTATTTTACATAGGCCTATGCCCTACAACATCTGTACATGAATATTAAGTCTGCAATAATGTAGACTCTATTATTATTATATCTGGTTTGTAAATTGAGGTCTTAAGAAAATAAAGACACGATAGACGGACTAATTAGGTAATTTTGTGGCTAACTTTGTTATGATACTGTCCTGTGTATGTATTTTAGTCCACTATGCCTGTTAAACTTCCATTGTTTGCCAGAATAATTTCTTAAGGCCTTTGTGCTGGCATCCATTTAGGCACTCAAAATATAACAAAGATACAAGCTTGAGCTCCCATGTGCACAGCAATATTGAAACATATTTCCAAGAAATGCTTCGCCCATGTCGAAGAGATTTTAGAAAGCAACACAGTTATATATTAACTAATCAAATTATTTAACATTTACAGTATAATGGGAAATATATTGAACATTTGTTTTTTAATTCTCCAAAAGTATTTTGGGGATGAATATTCACTATACCTGTCAGATAGGCATTTAAACCAAAGTCATTGTATCAAGCCAGTGACTGCAGTCTATTCAGGAAACATGTCTTTGAAACGTAAATGAGTGGCACGCTGCCTCTGACAATCTTGACTGGCAGAAACTTTTGTTTGGGGCTTTGAGTATTTGCATACAAATTGGGATCTGGATTCTACAGGTGACCTGCATTTACAAGCCCATTGCATTGATTCCTTCAGTGTTTCCCAGTTCTTTGGCTTTGGAAGAATATTTGCATATGAACTTGGATGTACATGCTTTAGCCTGCAAGACCTTGCCACCCTAGCTCCGGTGTAGCCTTGTTCCATACTACGTGAGAACAACGCTACGGCTGTAAACCAGTCACCAGATCGAGTTGTTGGGAAATTGCCGTACGGGCAATATTTGCCGAACCAATTGACCATAACCAATAAAATAACTCGATTCTATGTCCACTTACCTTTCATAAAAATCCTTGTTTACGAGCGACCGTCCGTTTTTAGCTTGGCAAGAGATCGAAACTCGGACGAGGGGGGTTAAACTGTCCATGTAAAACTTATCGATGTAAAGATGGCGGAGATGTGGACAGTTTTACCCCCCTCGTCCGAGTTTCGATCTCTTGCCAAGCTAAAAACGGACGGTCACTCATAAACAAGGATTTTTATGAAAGGTAAGTGGACATAGAATCGAACTATTTTATTGGTTATGGTCAATTGGGTCGGCAAATATTGCCCGGCCGTATGGCAATTTCCCAACAACTCGATCTGGTGACTGGTTTACAGCCGTAGCGTTGTTCTCACGTAGTATGGAACAAGGCTACACCGGAGCTATTGCCACCGTCTGTAACTGAACAGTGGGACTTTCTCCACCACAGATACCATGAGCACAAAGGCTGGGCAATTCTATTTGAACAATTTAGGTGTTTTCACTATCATGTGTGCAAAATGCAATGTCTATATGGAGAATTGAAGAAAACAGGTTTTCTAAATTGTGAGAATTATCCATCATATCTTTGGTGTTATGCTGTTTTGCAAGGTTTTAATCAAAACAGTCTCTTGTCATATTATACAACTTCGACATGGGCGAGAAATTTTGTGCAAATGTATTCTAGTATTACTGCTATAAATGGAAAGAAATGCTTGTCAAGATGAGGTTGCCAGGATGGATGCCAGTACAAAGGAAGCGACAGAACCAGGTGAGTAACCGATCAATTCAAATTTCATTTTCAGGTTTACAGTCTTTCGTTTTTGAGGTGCGCGAGTGTGATCACGCACCACAGCGCGCCTGATTTTATTCTCAGGGGCGTGATAAATCGCGCACGCCGAGAACGGTACAAAAGAACAAAAATATCAGCTCCTGTGGTTGTTGTTGTGAGTCAGACGACAGAACGGAGAACTCTTTTTTCGTTTGTGGTAGATTTAGTGGCCTGCAGTCAATCGAAAATGCTAACTTGAACTCTAGTCCGGAATCCGTATTTCTCGTGGTTTTCAATATACTGCTCTAAATGACAATTTACGTCAAAAACATTTCCTATCGTACACATACATGATTATCTATAATCTAAAACCAATTTGATTTCTTTTAATTAAATAAATTGTACCATATTACATTGATCGCATTCAACTTTATCAAAAATGTGTTTCGGTCCGTTTCCGAGTAAAAATTTGTAACGCACCCAGTTCAGCCGCCATTTTTGATTTTGAACTATATTGAATTACGCAAATGAACTTTAATTTGGACTGAAATTGGATGATCCTTCTATACAATTTGTTATGGCCATCGGTAAAGGAAATAGTGTACAATTGGCAACTTTTTTAACGTGGAATACAGGCGGGTTGATCGACTATGACACAGAAGATCGATGGTCGAGAGATGCTTTGTGTGCCAAACACGGAGACAGACTGTTAAAGGACAAGCCCTGAAAGATATTGACAGATACGTGAGTGGTACAAATTTTGTATCCAAGTATACAGTTAGCAGACATTTCTCGTCTAAAGTAGCTATGCTACATGAATTTCACAAAAGACTTGAATACACTAAAACTATATATTTTATTAATCCTTGGATTGGAAGTAGTACCGGTACAATGTCAATGGAAAAACATAAATGTCGTCTGGTTCAGTTGCATACCGGGGGAACACAAGTCACTCAAGGGCAAATAACTCTCGCCGCTACTTTCTGGAAAAAAGGAAAAAGATGACCCCATCTAAGAAAATTAACTTAAGAATTCATTTGGAATAATTTTTTAAACCTACACATTATCATAAGTGTACAACTCGGTGATTAAGAATGAAAGAAACTAAATTTGAATAAGGGCATTTAGTTCATTGAAGCGAATGCACTTAAAGCGATATGGTATACAAAAGCGTATTTTCTGTCAGAACATTCCCGCCGTTTAATGACATGAGCTGAACAGGGCATTTGCGCATGCGCAAGACGACCTTTTCTTTGTCTGGGAAGCACTGATAGTGAAAGTACACAGCTTCAAAATAACACTTGTCGGCCAATTTTAATCCCAGAAACAGGCCATAATGCTCACAAAGATAACAAATATGCGACTGATCGATGTTACAGATGCGTATTATACTTTTAGGTTGCATTTTATTATACTTACCGTCAATATTTCAACCTCGCCGCCTGGTCCATGTGTCTTCAGTCTCTAAACTGCGAAATACGCGCAATTTAAGACCCCGTTCTCATAACCGTCGCACCTTTACGTCACCTCTCATTTGATTTAATATGGTAAATCTACATAAAAGAAGAGCACTGTGTCCCGGGTTGATGGGGGTCATTGTTGTCTGTATCGCCTGTATCGGGTAGGCTAGCACATGTGAGACTGGAAGGCCTCTCTCCAGACATGATTTACAATATATGCAAATAGTGAATTATTCTTTAGAATTTAGAATTACACGTATTCCATAATCTCGGATCTTGTCAGAATATATTTTTTAATACCGGTATGTAGCTTGCCTTCTGCATAATTTGGCCTCGTGTAGTGAAAGTAAAATGTATGTGACACATGTGTAATGTTAATTTCAGATGATCCCTAGTCGGCTCCAGGAACTATTCCATGTTTCACTGGTACAGCAGTGCCATTACAGCTCATGCATCCGTTACATCACTGGGTAAACCGATATTGATGAGTATTTTTTTTTTCATTTTCTTAATCTTTCTGGGTTAATTTTTTATTGAAAAGAAAGTTGAAATTTACCAGTGTGGAATAGGCCCATGGTCATGTATAAAGTTTTGAGCAGTTTGTAAAGCAGGCTAGGATTCCAGGAACACAACACAGCTTATAAACACTGCTGACAGAGTATTGTTGGTATTCATTTCCTATACTGTTGACATTGGTCGTCACATACAGTTGCCATTGATGATTGGAGATCATGTCAGATGATCACTTTCAGGTTTGCCATGTTTAAATATGTGGTAGATTATCTGCACAACATACATGAATTTCTTCAACGTATATTCCTTTTTCATTCCGTATTTTAGGAATGTGGTGGAGAAATGAAGAGGTGGAACATCCGTGGAGGGTTTTTCAGCCAGGTATTACTGACAGACTGATGCTACAAGCATGGCAAGTAACATTTATATGTAAATTCAAAACCTGCTGACCATGTACCGGTATGAAAATCAAAATAGTCAGCCATGGATCTGCCATAGCTTCTTTTTTGATAGTTTGCTTACACGTATACATGTAACCTTTATGCATTTTAGGTAGGCCTAGTTCATATCATAGAAAATCGGATCCGTCCAATCGGATCCGAGTTCAGTAATAGTACATGTATGTTCACATTTTGAATATGATCAAAATTTTACTAGAGCAGCCATAATAACTGTATAGTTATCAGTGACTTGAATTATCACATCATGACTAATGTACATAACATTTGCCTGTATTGGACATCTCTATTTTTACATCTTTAATAGAAAAGAAAACACTAGCAGAAATCAGACGAATGATACCCAGTCAGGTGTCCTTTCAATGAGAAAAAAACACAGGATGACTCTTTTTCCTCTGGTTTTTACCCCTCGGCCATTTTGGCCTCGGGGGTATAACTATTGTCGTCGCCATCTACGTCCGTCCGTTACCGCATTTTAGGCAAACCCGCTTGAGACACAACCACCAAATTTTCAACACTTATTTATATAGTGCTAAGTCAGACGCCTATCGAAAATGGCTTCCCTCTGCCCATATTTTACAGAGTTCTGCCCCTTTACAGATTTTTTTAATTTCTATTTCTGTGCTATATGCCTGAGTGTAACCAACTATATCTGCAGAAGTGTGTTCAGTATAGCTACTATATTTTGGAAACTTGTTTGTATTGTTGTATTCTACAAGCCAACAAAGGATTACTCGCCTCGGCTGTAGCTGAATGAACAAGTTTTATCTGCAGATCTGTCTTCGGTACAGCTTATTCGTCTTGGTTCTTATTTCACAGAGTGCTAAGTCAGACACCAATCAAAAGTGGTGCCCCTCGGCCCATACTTCACAGAGTTATGCCCTTTACAGATATGTTAATTTTCATTCCTGTCCTATATCCCTGAATGTAACCAACTATATCTGCAGAACTGTTCGATATAGCTACTATATATTTTGGAAACTTGTTTATATTGTTGTATTCTACAAGCCAACAAAGGATTACTCGCCTCGGCTTATGGAGTTATGCCCCTTTCAGATGTAGTAATCTTCGATTTCTTTAGTTGTAGCTGAATGTACAAGTTATATCTGCAGATCAGT